>JBAMJV010001618.1:0-55000 GCA_037951105.1 Echinarachnius parma | reverse complement strand
AATTCTGGACTCCATGGAAGACCAGGTGTGTCACGTTGGCACACCTGAAAATGGGCCATCTAGCCGTTGTTTAAAATGTGAACTTATATTTATATTTGTATAACGGATAATACAAATCAATCAATCAATCAATCACAATTTGATTGTGAGTTCGTAGTAATCTTCAACACTGTTGTATTTAAAAAGCGTAACATTCTAAATAAGGAGATGGTTACTCAATACCACTTCCGTCATACCACGTGTCTAAACAGAATTAAAGTCTGGTCAGTTGGTATCATACTCGCTCTTACGAATCCCAACTTATCATAAGCGAAGATGACATCGCGAACAACCTAGACGACGGACAACTAACGAACCAGGAAAGGATCAGAACTCTTGGCTTTCTTCGTAAAATGTTGAGCAAGTGTCCCCAAAACATCCACATGCTACAAAGTCCTTGTTCGACCCATTATTGAATACGCAAGCTGCGTCTGGGACCCAAACAAGAAGAAGAATATGACCAATGTGGAGTCGGTCCAGCGATGTGCTGCACGCAATGTTGATAACAATTTGTCCAGGTAGAGCAGCTTCACCACGATGCTTAAGGACCTGATGTAGGGCACACTTCAAAATAGAAGGTCCATGGCCAAGGTCACCATGATGTACATAAATCACAACAACCATACTGACATCCCTTCCGACCGGCTGTTACCTATCCAATCACCAACAAGAGGCCATAACCAACGGTTTGCCATCCCCGAAACGAGGAAATCTTTGCTGAGAGGGACATTTTCCCCAGACACCATACTTCTGTGGAACTCCCTTTCCCAGAAAACCATCCATGCCACATCTTCAGATATCTTAAGAGACAGGCTGAAAGATGTCATCCTTAGAAATTAGTGCATCAGTTGTAACTGTGTATAATTCGGTAAAATATACTGGACAATTATTTATATTGTTATGCCCTGAGACTCCTGTCCGCACCGACTGCGTCATCTTCAACTTGTGTGAGTATACTCCAAGGAGGTCCTGTACAGAACTGCAATAACAATGCTAAGACGTTAAATTTGCACAAAGTGGAGTGTTGCAAGCAGCCATGATCATATTTCACGACTTATGCAACCAATACACTAATCAGGAAGTTTAGTTATCTTAAATTATTATGATATGAATATTTCCAAATTATTTCCTTTGTACCTAAAACAAAAACAAAAATGTTTTTAGAACCAAGCAAGTTACATATCCGTTAGTACTTTTATATGGATATTTCAACATGATGTGAAAGTACCGTATGTACAACTTACAGTTATAAATGGGTAAATCTTCTCTTCTCCAATAGGGAATCCTGTGCTGATGTGTAGGTCATACCACGTATATTGAATCTGATGCAGGTCCTTTAGAAGGAGGTAATCAGTGTCATTTGCATCCACGCCGTAAGCGAAGTATATTAACTCTGCATTTGAATTAAGAAAGCAAAGGGAAACAAAAACCAAACGTTAGTGTGTCATGTCCGTTATTTCTTTCACCGGGTCCCGACGGCGTTGCACCGGTTGGGACCCGGTGTACCGATGAAGGAAACGGAACAATTTTTTTTCACCGGTTTGCAGAGTTTTAGGCTTATATTTATATTTCATATTAGAAATATTGATGCTTTGATTGATGAATATAACAATGTATATGGAAATATAGTTACAGAATATTTAGATTTTCCAAATTTTGGCACGAAGATAACATTTCCGAAGTAAATAGCAACTAGAACTGGATCGTTTGGCTCACATCGTTCGAATTTCCACGCTGCGCCACATCGTTCGAATGGCCACGCTGCGCCACGCTCAGGCGGCTTATCTCGGCGGGACAGCAAGTGATCTAACCAGTGATCCCTGATCTAACACATGCTTAACGATTTTGTTATTCCAGGCCCGTAGCCAAGGGGGTGCGTTGGGTGCGTACGCACCCCCCCCCCCCCCCCCCCCCCCCAAAAAAAAATCAGAAAGGTCCACTTTTTGCCGGTCTCGGGTCCACTTTTTACCGGTCTCAAGTCCACTTTTTACCTATCTCAAGTCCACTTTTTATTGGTCTCGAACATCTTAACCGGTTTACACGACTCTCAGCCTGTGGTCTCGGCCTCGAAAATGTTTGGCAAGTGGTTTCGGTCCCGTTTTTGCAAATTTCACACCTCCCCATGAAAAATCCTGGCTACGGGCCTGTATTCTACTCACATAATTGCATGGCATTTGACATATTTGAAAGGTAAATAATCAATATTTGTAATATTATTGGCAAGCAAATGTTGAGGTTAATAACTAGTTTTAAAGAATTAAATAGGAACACGCTGTTCAATGAAAATAATATTTATAATTGTAGTATATCCATGTAGAATACACAGGCTTAAATGTGTTTGTAACTGTGTACCGTCTTATATTTCTGGATGGCATGCATACGCAGTAAAATTTATACTTTGTTGACAATATATTTAATTCTTAATACATACTTATGCATTTGAAGCCATTGCCTTCGAAACCATCCATACACGTGCACATGTATGAACCAGGAAGGTCGATACAGTAGGCATCCTCATCGCACTTGTATGGGCTCAATGAGCATTCGTCAACATCTGGAAACACAAATATTATATCGTTAGTAAGAAATATTCACAGATTTAAAAAATATTAATGTATCTGGAAGCCAATATTTAATATCATGTGTATTGAATCTATATTTCGAGCTTGACCTTATTACTTTAGATTGACGTGAATCGCTTAAAAAGTCATAAGCGAATAACAGTTTAGTAGATCGTTTAATGAATCTCCAGTGCTTCTTTACCTTTATTGTGTGTTCTTTAATGCCACACCAGTATACCTGATTACCTGTACACCCGATTCTATTAGTTACTTCAGTCGACCATGGCACTAACATGATTAAGGTACTCTCAAGCTTGTTATATCGCTTTACTAACTGCGTATAGCGTATAGCGTACATTTTACCATAACTATGTACACATGTAATTGCCTGGTTACCCCACTTCGTCTGAAAAGTTGTATTTTGTTACACACCATTTTGTACTTTGGGCGATAATCTCATTGCTCATTGACATGCCTAACGTGACGCCTGGCACATATGTTAAGTTCTGTAAAGTAATATCAGTCATTCCATTCTACGTACGGACCGTAAGTGATAACAACCCGATAAACTAGATTCAGAATCGTTATTGCTCGGTCAAAGTATTACGCACAATATAATACAAGTGTTACAGAGGGACCATATACCGAGATGGTACATGTTAATTATCGGGAATACGCATATAACTATTATGTAAATTACATACTTTGGCATGTTACACCATCCTCCAGAAGCTGGTATCCAAAGGGGCAGTGACATGTGAATGAGCCTAGTGGCTCATTTCTGCACGTTGCCAGGCTCGTTACATTGCAAGGGTTGCTCTCTGTACACTCGTTGATGTCTTTAGCACGAATAAAGGGAATGATTTGATGTCGTTACATGGAAACCATTGTTATAATTACACGTCATTAATCATATAAGTTCAAAATGCTAGTTACATATTCACGGTGCAGTTTTATTTATATTTTTAAATATGCCCACGTTAATACCCAAGGTGCCAACGAATTGCACAGAGATAAGGCTTAGCGAATTGCTAGCTTAGCGGGGCGGGCCTTCATGAATATAGCACCGGTTTACTTACACGCTTCAGGGATATATGTAATTGTATATTTGTACCAGGCATTTGGCATGTTACAACTCAGTCTGGTTGTATTTTCAAAAATCCATAGTATCAATATCAAATTGTTCCTTAGTTGTAATCATTGGCCCATAATGTTTGGTTGACACCAGGTAAATGTTCATTACTCTGCATATGTTAATGATAGTGTAATAATTATGATACTAACCTGTGCATCGAATAGAGATAGGGTTAGGGACCAGCTCGTTTGATTCATTGTAGAAAAGTTGTCCGTCGTAACAGAGAATATCATTCTCAAGGTGAAAGCCAGGCGAAGTACATGAACACAGTTCCGAAAAAAGACTTCCGTGAGTGAAATGACGAGTGCCGCATAAAAGACGCGCTTGAGATATAAAGATGTTACTCCAGTAGCATCCCGCTGCAATAAAGAACGATCGCGGAGATCAGTAAAATAGCGTAATTTGTTTAATAAGTAACGTCACATACAACAATACATTGTCGTTTTAACGATACCTTTCTCGTTGAATGTAAAGATTCATCTTTGAATGTATGATTATAAGTATAACACATTTTTGTTTCAGCAGGTTTAATCGCAATTATCTTGAGTTCGTAAAACCACGTAATTTAATTTGTAATGCCTGTCCACGAAAATTACATAGAGCTTCCTCGTTTCTCTTCTGCTGCGTTGTTTAGCTTATGGTAAGAGAATAATAAAATAGGGTTAGATTTTGTTCAAATGCCCCTTTAGAATGACGATATCTATATTTATCATTCAGCCCAAGAGCGTTTAATAATGAACCGTCATAAACCTCATAAACATCATACGATTAAACTTCAGTAGATCTTTAATCTACGAGGTTTGTGTAACTTCTACGAAACGCTAGAATATCACTAAACAATAAATCAAACCCGCGGTTGAGCCATCTTTGTATCATTTGCTAATATGCACTGTCAAATTCATTCGGTTAGTTTCGGGTGACCTCCCCAGAAGTGCATACTATATTGTATGCAAGCAAACACTGGCAGACATTTTCGGCGATGAGGTTAACTACCCGAATATCCCATCATGCAATGTGATGGAAGAAATGCGAAGTCACATATTGTGTACGCTGTGTGATGTCATCATAACGTATAGTCTTTTTTACATACATTTCCTCTATTTCCTAGATCTACATTCAACATTCTTTTTACGTTACCGTTTGCCCTTGTTAGTCTACAAATAGTTGTTAAAGAGGTAGTTTAGTTTTGGTAGAGAGGGCGCTGCACATTACAATTGTTTTGTGAGGTAATTAAATGCTATCAACGTGTTTATGACCGGGATATCTACAGGGCTACCCTACACTCCTGTCTAGATGATGATGATGATGATGATGATGATGAGTGTCGAATTTGAGAGAACATGCAATTTTAATGGCAGAATAAACTTTATTTGGTCAAAATCGACCCAGAAACGGCTGAAATATCAATAAATATATCTGATCTGATAATTATTTGGGGCCCAAATAATTAGATGATTTAAAAAAAAAAAAAAAAAAAAATGCTTGCAATTTTGCAAAAATGTTCAAAAGTGTGTTTTAAATGGTTGTTGATGATCTCTCTATTTAATCATTATTTCAATAAAACATCACATGCATAATTTTGTATGAAAAATTGTTGAAACCAATGCCTTTTTATAAAGCGCCCTCTTGTGTTTTAATGGCTCTTTTTGAATGATAACAGGCTTTTTACTTAGTCGTTTGTAATTTTGTATACCGTACCTTTCGAGCATGGTAGAGTTATAACTATTAGTTTATACTGTTACTGTCCAGGTTTGGTTACTAAAGTTCAGCCTTACCAAAACTGTACTACCCCTTTAATTTACTCATCTTGCACGCTGATTGTGAAATAAATCCCTTACCGTTGCATCCATATCCATCTTCATCAAGGGTATAGCCAGAGGGGCAGCTGCAGCGATACGTTCCTGGCTTGTTTCTACAAGAGGCATTTTTGGATGTGTTGCACAGGTTGCTTGATTCATCGAGACATTCATTGTTATCTTATAAGCAAAACGAAAAACAGAGACAAAATTACATCGCTTATTTATTCTAGTACAGCTTGACTTGCTCTTTCAAATAGTTGTACTTGTTTGTTGAGGATTGTAAAGCATAAGTATTATGAACGGAGTATGGATTGTCATTTAATCTTTGTATCAGAATAAATGCACTTGAATATTTACTATTGAGTTGTATTGACAATAACAATTAGAATGCAGATATTGTGGCTGAGATGACAGTAATCATCATATTTAAAACCATAGAACAGTATTGTAAACATTATGAAGATCTACTCTGTTGGCCAAACTAAGTGATCAACATGGTTGAAATAGAATTATCGAGAGTCTATGTGGTAGAATATGAGGGACTGTACCCCTTTTGCAAGCCAAATTCCAAAAGTTGCGAGGTTATTGTTTTATATGAAAGAAAATGTCATTTATCAGGATGGCTGAAAAATTTAGAGCTTGAAATCTTGAAATTGAGCGATTTTCGGGCTGACATGCATATACAAAAGGTCACGTGACTTTGTAACGGTAGGTCCGATTTTCAAATTTCCGGTTTTAAAATATGCGCAAGACCCAAAATAAAAAAAGTCACCAAGCAGCGGCGCGTCATCTTACCGCGTTTTGGAGCAATACAAAAAATCGCGGAGGGGGGGGGGGGGGGGGGGGCATTACGGCCCCCCGGCCTTATTATTAAGGTTAACACTATATAAGTAGGATACGTTGACATATGCATTGCAGAATAAGTGTACTGAAACGAACACAACTTACCAACACAGAGTTCATTGAATTGGAGAAGTTCAAAGCCGATTGGACATGTACACGGGTCTGTGGCGGTTACGTCATTGACACAATCGGCAGGGATGGAACATCTATTCATGACCCCCTCGCATTCTCCGCTGACCTCTACAAATCAAAATTCATGAAATCATTATTTGTGGTTTTATTTATTCACGTTGGTACTCATGTTATTACTCTACCATAAGTTGTTTCATTCGCTTAAAGGGGAAGGAACTCCTAGCATTTCGACTTACTGGATTTGATAAGAGCATAACTCCTGTCATTTCTAGTCACTTATTTCCTCATGAATATTCCCAATAATGAAAATAATCTATATTTTATGGCCCACTGTCGTCGGCTTTCAATGCCAACAGGAGGCGGCCATTTTTCTTCAACTTCTCGCGGTGAAATGACGTGGCAGGCGGAGAACACAATAGCATTATTGTAACCCGCTATTGTGTTCTCCGCCTAACACGTAATTTCACCGCGAGTAGTTGAAGAAATGGCCGCCTCCTATGGGCATTGAAAGCAGACGACAGTGGGTCCATAAAATATTGATTATTTTTGTAATCGGGAATATTCATGAGGAAATAAGTGACTAGCAATGATAGTAGTTATGCTCTCATCACATCCAGTAAGTCAAAAGGATAGGAGTTAATTCCCCTTTAAACATTAGATTCAGTACACGTCATTACTTGAATCCTTATGAATACATTACAAATACATTACAAAGATGTTGCGTCTATACGTACTACAGATCATGCATTTCCCAAGTATTGTTAACTTGATCCAGGAGGCACATCCTGCTTTGAAATGTATTTTCATTTAAGGCAAGACAGGATGTCAATGGCTGTTGTCACCTTTAAATTAGTAAAATGTATACGTGCCTTCGCAGTTTTTTTTTTTTTATCGCATTGCATGCTGGGTAAATCTAAAACGGTCGAATCGCCGAACTTGTAGCAGACGCCGCTTTGTGTATAATGTCAATGGACCTTTTACTTCCTGGCATGACGCCCGAACCTAAATGAAGATATTCATTCATGAGTATTAATTTTATGACACTTTCAGTGCTTATTATGCAACGAGAACAACACCTGTCTAACATTTTCAACAAATACGATCGTTTCTGTCACATTGTAATGCAACAAACTGAATTTTGATATTTCGAAACTCGAATGCCACTTACAGTATCACACGGCTCCTATGCAAGCCCGCCCACCCCGCGGACTATACAGGGTGTCTCAGAAAGAATGCAACACCTAGGATCGTTAATTTTATCAACATCATCGACCAAATGTCATTGTTTTTTTGTTTGATTGGGTAGAACATTCTTTTTCCAACAAAATGATACCATAAGCATTGATTTTGGGTAAGGCATTTGGATCCTAGGGCCATTTTTCTGAGGCAATGTCGTTTCCTAAATTTGCTACTTTTTCGTCTCCAGCGATCCTCTGAACACTAGGACATTCTCGCCCCAAGGCCTCCCATAGAAAAAGAAACGCATGGACTGCTCTCCCTTTGATAAAGAAGACAATGTTGCATAATCAAGTACCCCATACGGTATGGCTCACATTGTCTTCCTTATCAAAGGGAGAGCAGTCATGCGGTTCTTCTGTCTATGGGAGGCCGTGGGGCGAGAATGTCTCTGTGTTCAGAGGATCGCCGGAGACGAAAAAGTAGAGCAAATTTAGGAAACGACATTGCCTCAGAAAAATGGCCCTAGGATCCAAACGCCTTACCCAAAATCAATGCTTATGGTATAATTTTGTTGGAAAAAGAATGTTCTACCTAATCAAACAAAAAACAATGACATTTGGTCAATGATGTTGATAAAATTAACGATCCTAGGTGTTTGCATTCTTTCTGAGACACCCTGTATATACACAGCGGACTGCATTGCATGCAATGTATACATGCTAGCTAGCTGCATGCAGTTCAAGCACTGTCTGCATTGCGTGTACACGCGCGTACCCGTGCTATGTTTCGCTCGGGAAACTGCAACAAACTCAATCTCAAATGAAGGGTAAGAATTGTCTTTGTATAGAAAATCATTGAAATGTATTTAAGATATTCCATACTAGAGGGGGAAATTATATCAACTTTGTCTGAAATGAATACTTAATAGTTAAATTTGGGTTTGATCAGGTTCTTGATTTCGTTCTGGAGTTATACGAAACACGAAACCAATGGGCCCATAACCACCCCCCCCCCCCCCCCCCCCCCCCCCCCCCCCCCCATTACATTAGTTGTGCATACGTGTGCGTGTAACGTACGACAGGCATGCATGCAAGGATACAGGAGAGCCAATTTTTTCAATCAAACTCGAGTTTTATCCTTGAATTTTAAACAAACGATCGTATATCTTGAATAATTTGGAAATGTAAATTGTTCTCGATATATGTTTGGCAATGACAGTGTCGTAGAGTGAATATTCATAAATATATATCCTCATTTAGTTGTGGGTGACATCATACACAAAATGGCGTCTGCTACAAAGTTCGGCGATTCGAGCGTACTATATTTACCCTGCATGCAATGCTGTGGATACCATACTGAGAGAAGAATAAGCCGGTTTTAGGAAAGGACGATCGTGCACAGATCATAGCTTCGTACTACGACAGTTCCTTGAACAATCACAAGAATGGAACAGCTCACTCTATGTGGTGTTCGTAGACTTCGAAAAAGCGTTTGACAGCCTTCATCGTTCTTCATTATGGAAGATACTCAGATATTATGGTATCCCACAAAAACTAGTCAACATTATACAATCATTGTATAATGAATTTGAATGCCGAGTTATTCATAACAACCAACTGACGGAACCATTTATGGTAAACACGGGAGTCAACAGGGATGTATCTTATCACCATTACTGTTCTCCTTGGCTATTGACTGGGTGATGAGAGGTGTCACTCAGGGAACACTCCAGTGGACACTCACTACACTTTTAGATTTTGGGACGATTTGGGACTTCTATCAAGCATGGTATCAAGACGCACAGCATAAGACAGAGAGTTTAACTAGGGTAGCCAGCACCATCGGCCTTAAAGTCACATTGAGGAAAAACACAACTAACAATAATCCTATCATGGTAAATGGTAAACTACTAGAGGACGTACAAGAGTTCACATACTTGGGCAGCAAGGTAACACCAGATGGCGATTGCATCCAAGAAATAAACACAAGGATTAGTAAAGCAAACCAAGCTTTTGCCATGCTCAGAACCATCTGGAGAAGCACTGGACTAAATATCAAGACAGAGATTAAGATCTTCAGGAGCAATGTCCTAAGTGTTCTTCTCTATGGATCAGAATGCTGGAAAACCACCGTCGCCATTAAACACAAGCTAGAAGTATTCCAAAACAAATGCCTCCGGCGCATCATGAAGATATTCTGGCCCAACATCATCTCCAATGAAGATCTTCGAAGACAAACTGGAATGATGCCCATGGAACAGACCCTTGAGAACCGCCGATGGAGATGGCTTGGGCATGTTTGCAGAATGTCGCACAACTCCATCACAAGGACTTCGATGCGATGGACACCACAGGGTAAACGAAAGCGAGGCCGACCAAAAGAAACATGGAGACGAACCATTCAAAAAGACTTGAAATTTGGCAGAGGACTCTCCCTCAACACAGCCCCCCATGTAGCAACATATAGAGCCAGATGGAGATCCCTCCTGTCGCCTCAAGCGCCTGATGGCACAGACGAGGATTGAGAGAGTGAGTGATGCAATGCGATAAAACTGAACTGCGAAGGCACGTATTAAACAAGCTTGATGGTTTCGATTAATAATGTAATGGTTGCAATCCCGCCTACAATCAATATCTAAAACCCCATCAGTATTAATTTGGTTAAAAATGCGGGAAAATGACATCAAGGAAAGTTGCTGAAGACATTTTTAAACGTGTCAAATGTGCAGAGGCGTACCTACCTATACACTCGGTTCCGTTTAGCACAAAGCCCTCTCTGCAGATGCACTTGTAACTACCAATGGTGTTTTGGCAGTCGGCGTCGATTGGGCAGGCGTCTGGGAAGGTCAGGCACTCATCGGCGTCCTGGCAGTCGAATCCGTCACCTGTGTATCCATCGTTGCACGAACACTCAAACGACCCATCGGTGTCAGTACAGGTTGCATTCGCGCCACACGGTGAGTAGTCGGTACATTCATCAATATCTGCAAGAGGGACATTTCAAAACTTATTCCACGTTCTAATACATTATTGTGACATAATATATATGAATTTGTTGGTTTAATACATAAGGTAGAAATATGATTAAAGGGATGCCTGTAAAGTGTCTAACACCACGACAATTACTTGGAGCTTCCTCGCTTCTATTCTACCGTGTTGTTTATAGCATAATGACAAGAGCCAAGATTAAAATAGGTTTAGATTTTTCCAAATGATATCTAATCTATCATTCAGCTCAAGAGCGTTAATGAACGGTCATAAACCACATATACACGTCATACAGTAATTCGTTGCAAAAGCTGACGCATATTTTCGCTTTTTTAACCAGGAAAGCAGTGTTCCATTTCAATCAAACTTTCACACATCATTTGGACATATCTTACAATGATCTTGATAGAGAATTGAAGTCTAAAATGTCAATTTTGGCAATATCTGACACTTTACAGGTGCACCTTTAATGATATCAAGAGGTGCAATGAGCTAATCGATTGAAATATATTCGACGAAACGAAATTACCAAATCATGAGGGGGTCTGATAGGATCTGTATTTATTTTACACAAAATGAACTTTTTATTAGATGGTATCTCTATTTATTTTAATCATTATTTCAACAAAACATCACATGCATACTTTTGTATGAAAATTGGTTGAAACCAATGCCTTTTTAGTGCCCTTTTGTGGTTTAATGGCTCTTTTTGAATGATAACAGGCTTTTTACCCATAGTCGTTTGTAATTTTGTATACCTTTCGAGTATGGTGGAGTTATAACTATTCGTTTGTAATGTTACTGTGTTGGTTTTGGTTACTAAAGTTCAGCCCTACCGCTTTAATTCAATATGGGGAGGTGAGGGTTGTGCACCCTCCATCGGTATGAACGTTCTCCCACGGAGGTGGTATTTAGACTCCCATTTCACTGGTCCTTCTGGTCGTATGATATATTATGGAAGGGTTAACATATGTGGCAGGCAGATCAAGTCACGGCCGGGCCCGAGTACATCTGCAAGCCAATATGTTAATACAATATTTGTGAGACCTCGTTGGTGTACAAATGGATGTTTAGCTAATAATATACTTAAGTGTTTTGTCTACATCTAACGCACGTCGCTTATCCTATGATGGCTACGTTGAATATTCAACCTCATTATTTTCATTTAGCCTCATTCTAGTTTAGGAATACTTGTTACAAGCAAACTTACTTGTACAATTAAGACCCATATACCCTGCTCTGCAACGACACTCATACGATCCATACGTGTTGAAGCATTCGGAGTTTGGTTGGCATATGTCGCCGTCGCTGCACTCGTCCCTATCCGTGCATGTGAATCCATTTCCCTCAAAGGCCTCATCGCATGTACAGACGAACGAATGATCAGTGTCCGTACAGCTAGCGTTCTGATGGCATGGGTGGAACAATTCACATTCATTGAATCCTGTACGTGATGGAAATTTAAAAAAGAAAGAACAAGGGAGTTAACGAACAGCTGACTGCTGCATGCAGTTGGAAAAGCTTATGGTTACGTGTGGGCTCAGTCAGTCTGCGTTCTGGTAGCATGGACATGATTTCTCTATTGCCAAAGCCTGAATGGTGATGGCAATAAGGGACTCATACCGAGTGAAACAAGAACAAAGAAACTCGTAAGGTATTGGATATGATAGGATATGGCTATATCCCAGATCGAAATTCCCACGTTTTCATTTTATGGGTTTCTGTTGGTCCCATAAAAACCCATATAAACCCATAGACACCCATAGGATATTCCTATGGGTTTCCTATGGGTTTCTATGTGAAATTCGACTTGGGATAGCATTAACATTAGCATAGCGAATCACAGGTTCTACCTGTTACAAACTTTTACGAAATTCAAAGAAATTAAGACAATTGCTGCATGAACATAAGAACGATACAGAGTAATTTATTAATGCAGAACAAAATATTATTACAAACTAACTGTTTACGAAGGCTACGGTTTACAAACTACAACTGTTTGAAAAGTCTATATCGCATATCGATATTTGTATATGCATTAAACAAATGTAAACCAGTTTTTAAAATGGTCTATCGACTTTGTCAATTTCAATTAAGACCACTCGGAGCTTTCACATTTCGTTCGTTTACCTTGTTTGGTTTTCTGTAACATAATAATTCAATGGGTTTTGATTTGTCAAATGTCTCTTTAATTATGGAGTTGTTTACCATTCAGATAATTGTCAAATACCTATTATTTTTGGGGATCTTGGGGTATTGACTGTTTTACTAGTCATATCATGATTACTTATATTAACTATTTACATTTCAGATAATTGCTCATGTACTTCGTTAATATTTGTTATCAATCTAGGCTGAAATTTACGCATTTTGTATGTAACCAGTTTCATTGGACATGCAATAT
Organism: Echinarachnius parma; assembly: GCA_037951105.1. Classification (NCBI taxonomy): domain Eukaryota; kingdom Metazoa; phylum Echinodermata; class Echinoidea; order Clypeasteroida; family Echinarachniidae; genus Echinarachnius; species Echinarachnius parma. The sequence continues at coordinate 41,921 of JBAMJV010001618.1, read as the reverse complement.
ATGATCAATATTGTAAGACTTCGTAACAATGTGCACTTACGACAATCGAATTCATCTGATCCGTCCAAACAGTCGTTATTCATGTCGCATACAGATGTTATATTCGTCACGATCGTATCGGAATCACAAACGAAAATACCTGGGGGATTGTTGAAAAAGATTTGTGGTTATACCTGAAAACGAGTACTGTGACAGTTGATTTAATATAAATATTGTCATGGGTCCAAATAGGAAATGTATTTCTTGTTTTATTTTATATTACACAGTACAATAATGTTCAAGTATTTACCTTGTATCAGCATGCACATATTGTCTTATTTCACAATTATATGTACTTAGTTTGATTGCATAAACTTATTGTGAACTTGCTTCAAGTTTTCCGGACTTGAGTGTAAAATCTGAATGTGAGACTTACTATCGTAATATTTCAATGAGAGTAAATATATAAGAAAGAGTTTTAATCCGAAAATGCATTTCAAAGAAACTACAAATCCCAAATCACCGATGGGAACAATCCGTCCTCCAAATTTGTCCAAAAACCCTCTGCACTGTTCGACGTCTATAGTGCAGGTGAAAGTTAGCACTTATCTGTACAGACTTCCACCTGTAAAGGCGTCAATCGACAATTTAAGGGATGTGGAATAACTCCTGCTGAATATCAAACCAAAACACTTTGAAAATATTTCTCCGATAAGTTTAGGACAGTATATACTATAAATAATACAGCTCAACGGGATAATCATTTTCACAATCAAATACACTCTCTAGGAAATACCGTTTTCGCGTTAATAAAACAAGAACAATGTTGTCAAATGATGTACCTGTAATATTGCGGACAGTGATTTTGAGAGTAAAACCCTGATTTTCTGAGCTTGAATCAGCATCGAATTCTACAAACAATCTCCCCGCTCGTATGAATCTGTCCAGTGGATCTATGAAGTTATTGTATCCCGAGAAGATGGCAGAAGGTTTGGCGTTTGGATTCCATCCCGAGCCAACTTTTAGCACATCACCATAGTGGAGGAATACATATTGGAAGGAGACCAGGTAGTACACATCCGCCGGAACCTCTTCAGATGCATATGCGAATGTCCAGAAGACATACGAGTTCGGTTGGTAGTTTGATGGGTAGCCGTGCGACGCAAGTTGAACCTCATCGCCAAGAGACAGTGTAAAATCTTATAGAAAATGAACAATCAAGAATGTTGATATGAATAGAACGTTTAGGCGTGCTTATACAGGGTAGCCCCCCCCAAAAAACGAAACGGGGCACTTCCCAAAATAAAGTACAAAGTTCATCACGTCCATCGGATAGCGTGTCCTTTCCAATGAAAAACGATACCAATAACAGTCATTTTGGTCGTGTAGTTTTTCTTTTAGGGCGCTGTTAGTGACATCATGCCAGTTTGCAATTTTCGTCAATTTTTACCAAGTCAGTGCCCGATAAATCGCACTTCCTGCTCGTCATAGATTCAAACAACTGTGCCCATTCTCTCGGTACACGGCTGAATGCACACTGATAATGGCGCGCGTATTGCTCGTTGTTCGATGTGATGACGGGCAGTAAATTCGATTTAACAGGCACTGACTTGGTAAAAATTGACAAAATTAAACAAAAGAACAAGAACTACACAACCATAATGATTGTTTTTGGTATAATTTTTCATTGGAAAAGACACCCTATTCGATGGACATAATCTTTTAAAAAATATATTTTGGGAAGTGCCCCGTTCCGTATTTTTGGGGCCACCCTGTATAGTACAATTAAATACACAGGAGTTAATTTATTCCTCCTACACCTCATGTTTCTACAGCTACTGTTTTCACAGCTTATCATTATATGCTTCGTGGCTGAATTAGGCTAAATATTATCAATTTAATTTTATTAATACAAGGCCCTCATGATCATGACATTTTATTTTTGTAGAATTGTGTGAAATGATTTGCTGCTGTTTTCAATTGAATTGAAAACGTATAAATAAATAGACAATTTAAAAGTAAATATCCCTCTTAATGTCAGATCAAATCTCATACTCATATATTCTAAACGTTCGGAGGAATCTGAACATTATTTGCAACACTTTGTCTTTTTAATGATGAAGGGAGTCAGTGATAAAAACAACTGTCTGTTCGGTTTTGGTCACACATGTCACGTAAGATGGTTGTTAATCAACTTACTGCAATTCGTTTCATCTGTCCCGTCAGAACAGTCCACCTTCAAGTTGCACAGAGATGATGTATTTGTGACAAAAGTACCCATATCACACACGAAAGCATCTGTAAAGACAAAATGTATAATTATGGTCTTGCATTTAAGTTTCCTGATCAAGCTTGCAATAAATAATTGAAAACACATGCAATATATGGAAACAATCACAAGTATAAATACTTTACGATAAGCGCGTTATTGGTCAAAATTATACAGGGGGAAGAATATAAATTCCCTGAAATTACAAACTTATACACAAGTACCTGAGCAACAAAACAAAAATGTATCAAACAAACACTAAATATATGAAATATTAGTAAACACTTATGATGAAACTATAACATATTGACATTATCATGTGGATGATAACCTTGCATCAGCAAAACACAATGTTATGCCTGCAGCTAGGCATATATGACTACATTGTATGAATTGTATGATTATGAATTGCATACTTTCACAATCGTCCGTTTATTTCGCTATGAGATTTTATCAATAAATTACACTGCATGTATATCTACCTGCAATGAAGATGACGTTGATGGACAGGACAAAACCAGTGCGTTGATTATAATAACTAGGTGACTCAGAGTAGAATTCTACGTACATATTTTGTTCCGCTTCAATAAACCTGAGACCTAGACTACCATAGTTATCGTAAATTCCTCTGACGCTAACATATTGGTATTGATCAGGGTCCCAGCCTTTGCCGACTTTTAAAGTATCATAATAGTCCAGTCCGATGCGCTCGAACGATATCTGATAAAACATGTCGGTAGGATCTTCTCCGTTGGCATACTGGAATGTCCACAGGATGTAGGCATTGGGCGGGTAGGGGTAAGGATAGTAGTGAGATGTTAGCTGTATGTTGTCGCCAATCATAAGTTCATATCCTACGGAAACAAAACGCAAGAGAGCACATGATGTAAACGAACAAAGATTCAATAATAAGCAAAGGTTCATTCACCTCAGACTCGTAATTTTGCATTTTCTATAACAGTTATACGTTCCATGAATCGTTTCGGATGATAGGTACTTAGCCAATTTTATGTCATTAAAATTACTACGACAGTGTCCTGCAACAGTGGTTGGCACATCCACTGTGTATGAATGAATTAATTTTGCATTCAAACGTAATGGATCACGTAATGTGAAGTCTTACAATTATAGCTCTTACACCACTAAACGTTTACAGATCGCATCCAAAAAATCATTCATCGTTCCGTACCGAAGCAGTGACATCGTAATGTTTTGCGTAAGAACGTAATGATTTTTTCAACAATTTTGCCTTTGATTTGTGTTGTTGGTTTATCAGTGGGTTGGGTGCGGACGAGTGCCTCCTTTGTAGGCGCCAGGTCACACATCTCTGCCAAACTTTACATTGTTTATAACTATTACCAATGGTTATGACTACCCTTGACGCCACGTTGTTTTACTCAATATAAATACCTCTGAGCTTAACAAATACACTTACCACAATCCCTCTCATCTGTACCATCATTACATTCTGCTTTCAGGTCACACACAGAGCTAACATTTGTAAAGAATGTTGACGCGTCGCAACCGAATAGACCTGTTAAGTTCAGTCAAGATAGTAATTTTCTAATTAATCATGATCATAAACAATATGAACATTAGGCAAAAATAACCCCTTTTTGCTGAAAAATCATGCACATTATAATTATAAACCGCTGAAAATAATCCTACTTAAATTTCGTGGAAGGCACGTTTATTCCCCCTTACATTGATGCCCGATTGTTAATGATTACGGAATCATGGAATGCGCTTGATGCCTGAACATGGGGCAAAGTCAAAAAATACATTTTGAAAATGTCATCAAAGAAAAGGAGACAACATCACAACACCGTACACATTTATAAACGACCGCCTCAAAACAAAATGATCCATTTTTCAACATTTCGTTTTTGAGTCGGCCCCTTATTCAGGTGTAATACACAATCCATGATCACATAACCATTTCAAATGAGGCATCAATATAATGAGGAATAAAGAAACTTGTTGATGACAGATGATACAACATTCATGTATAATAATATAACACAACAAGTACCCCCTAAGCATCTTATCATAGTTTCTAAAGTATTATTTTGTAAGAGAGATATCCATTACATCATGGATGACTGAGCGCAAAATAAAGTAAAAATGGCCAGATTAAAAAAAGGAAGATTTAATTAATAGTTGTGCAATGTGCAACAACCACCTTGGTTCACTGCATCGATTATGACTTCTGAAACAATACAGTTTGAAATTCCAGAAATTGATTGTGAACTGTGAAACAATACATGTGTAACACAGATCACGTGAGCGTTAAGCCGTTCAGCTGTCTGTCACATTCCCTTGCCAATTAATTACAACGATGCATCAACATCTAGATTGGCGATTCATTGAACCAGATCTGTTGTTGCACAACCATCCATTCATGAAATATTGGGCTGTTTGAAAATGAAAAATGAGCAAAGAAACTAGGCTTCGCCTGGGGTTTTGAAACCAAGACATCCGGATTGCTAGACCGGTGTGCATCCCATTAATCAACGAAGACTCTATTAACTGCGGGGGTGGGGGGGGGGGGTGTTCCCATGAAACCATTTTCAATGCTCGATAAGTCAGAAGTTATTATTTTTTGCAAAAAGCGCTATATATATGAAGTTATTATTATTATTATTATTATTTATAAACAAGGCAAAATCATCTTTTCTAGAGAAAGTGGCTCGGATTCACAAAGGAGGTTTGTGTGCTAAACCATGGTTTAAACCATGGTCTACATCTCGAAGGTGCAGTCATATCATTACAAATTAGAAAAGTAAAACAATTTATAATTTGTAATGAAATGACTAACCAGCAAATATCACTATCTGAGAAAACAAACATTATTTTGGTGCCTTTGGTAAATGTGTAGCATCAATATTGTTAACAAGTAAGGAGTTTACATTCTTTCTTCATCAGTTTACAAATTGCACTCCATAGATGTAGACAATGGTTTAAACCATGCATGGCTTACGAAAACCTCCTTTGTTAAGTCCACCCAGTATGTTTAACATTTTGTAATTTTGTTTTAATTTGATCTTAGTCAGCCATGAAGTAATATATATTTCAACTAGATGGATCTTCGACTGCGCGCAGTCGAAAATTATGCCTCCGCTATGACACATATATTTTGAGTCCTGTGACCTTGACCATATGACCCCAAACTTTGATGGCAACATTGGCTTCCTAAGAAACATTCAGGTATCAAGTTTGATTGAAATCTGACATTTAGTTCTTGAGACTTTGCCATTACAAGCTTTTTTTCATGTACAATATAAGGGGTCCTATGACCTTGCCCAAGACCTCAACCTCATTACCCCAAAATTGTATGGCTACATTTACTCTTTATGATACATTCAGGTACCAATTCTGATAGAAATCTGACATTCAGTTCTTGAAGTTTTGCCATTACAAGCCAGTTTTGCATATATCGAGTCCTGTGACCTTGACCTTTGACCTTATGACCCCTTAAATCTACTCAGATCATTGCCACCCCGACATGTACACTCATACCAAGTTTGAAATTAATCCATCAACCAGTTCGTGAGAACGATGCATTATTACACATACATTGAGTCCTGTGCCCTTGACTTTTGACCTCATGACCCAACAATATAATCAGATAATTGGCACCCCAAGATACATACATGAACCAAGTTTGGTGAGAATCCGTCAATCGGTTCTTGAGATAACGCGATCACGAGATATCTCTGCATATATAATGAGCCCTGTGACCTTTGACCTTTGACCTCATGACTCCAAAATCTAATCAGATCATTGGCACCACAAGATACATACATGAACTAAGTTTGGTGAGAATCCGTCAAACGGTTCTTGAGATAACGCGATCACGAGAACGGGACGTACGGACGTACGGACGTACGTACAGACGGACGGACGTACGTACAGACGGACGGACGTACGTACAGACGGACGGACGGACAACCCGAAAACATAATGCCTCCGGCTACTTCGTTGCGGAGGCATAAAAACATTACTTTTACAAATTATGAGAGACTCCAGTACTTTTGGTGTTATGTTAAGTATATATAAAAGAGAGGTAAATGACGATCAAACTTAAATTGCGGAATTTATTTGGGGGTTAATAATTATTGTGGTCCTTGGAATAAAACACGATTATTAGAGGTTTGCCAAACATTGCAACAGATTATGCAAAGTAGGGTTCTGATTATCATGTGGTATTCACAATTTTTGAGGAGGGGGGGGGGGGGGGGGGGCATATATCCATTAATTCGACAAGAACAATACAACACATGATGGGAAACGAAATATTCTACAAATCAATCAATACACGTGATAATGTGTGCCAACATTTTACCATCAGTCCGACCATGCTATACCATTGACATTTCTAAAATTTTCAAGAAACATGTGCAGATATCGATTTGTTGCATATTATCCAATCGTCTGATATTTCAAACAAATATCTTTCAGTTAAAGGGGCCCTGCAACCCAAATGCATGTTGACCTCTGTTCATCTGTATTAGTGTACACATTCAATATTTGTAAACGATTTGACCCAAATATGTTTTGTATATTTTTAAACATTTTATCATTTATTTGTCTTCATGTTGCTAAGCCCCACCTCCTAAAAAACCGTCCAGAGCAAATTCTATTGTTGACCTGCAGTGACATCATTTGTCAATCACTGGTCAGCTTGTGATTAGGCTAATTACAATAGCATCACACGGTTGAATAGAACACCAACTCACACAACTTCAATTACAATAGCTGTTGCTATGTCAGAAGAAAAGCACTGTCTAAGCCATTGCATGGAGGTATGCAGGGCATGCTTTTGTGTGGATGTTCTTTTTGTACTTTCATCTTTTGTTAATCTCATGGTAGCTGACCAGTGATTGACAAATGATGTCACTGCAGGTCAACAATAGAATTTGCTCTGGACGGTTTTTTAGGAGGTGGGGCTTAGCAACATGAAGACAAATAAATGATAAAATGTTTAAAAATATACGAAACATATTTGGGTCAAATCGTTTACAAATATTGAATGTGTACACTAATACAGATGAACAGAGGTCAACATGCATTTGGGTTGCAGGACCCCTTTAAACGCTTAATATGTGTATTCACTGGCGTTCTGTGTGTGTGTGGGTGGGGGGGGGGGGGGGGGAGGGAGGACTTGGGGGGTTCTCGCCCCCCATACAATTATACCAGCGATTTAAAAAGGGTATTTCTTGAAGTCAAATTTCCTTCCTAGGTATGCATCAGATTGCACAAATTACTGAATTATTTTCTTTTAAGTTAACAAAATGCAAAAGCTCTCTTACCGTGCATGGGTGGACACCCAAGTCCCTCCCATTACATCCTCCCATAAAACCCTCCATCGGGAATCTGCCTTGTCTATGTCTGGTAAACATCGTGCATGTAGTTGTATCATAAATAACGTGGCATTTGGTGTAATGTTTGAACTACTTTGCGAATGTAATATTTTGGGTGCATTTTGTTTATAAATATTTGTTTTCTTCATGAAACAAATCTAACTTTTTTGTTCTAGTCGGTAGAATCATGACGCACTTACCTACATTTAGAAGATGGCGTTAAGTCCGAATTTTCTTTCTAGGTATGCACCAAATTGCACAGTTTTAAGTCCAAAATGCAAAAGCTCCCACACCCTCCCCCGCTAGTCGCTTCGCTCCTTCGGGTTTGGTCGCTTCGCTCCCTCGCAAAGTCTCAAACTCACCGCTTGCTCAATGTTACACACCCTGCCATTGTGCTTTTTATGGTGGTGATGCTGATTTATATTAGCCCCCCCCCCCCAAAAAAAAAAAAGAAGTTTTGGGCTCATCACGCGTCTATGTGTACTCTCTGATACAGTCGGGGACAAGTTTCGCACATACTCCAATTTCTGAAATAATTGTATCAATCTTTATACTTGACAGATTTAGCTACAATGTTCGCCAAAGGTAATACAATATCAAACAGCTGTAGCTACATTATATTGACCTTATCTTTGAATAATGGGTCATTCCATGTCAAATCACCCAAAAAAAGTGAACATTTTCATCGCACCCCCTTCAAATTTGCTGATATTTGGTATGTATGATATTTCAACCTTTAAAACCGCAAATATTGAAGTTTTTAGCCCAATTCGCCCAACGGTTTTGGCGCTATGGTCGATTCTTATGGGGGAATTTTGTAAGAAAATGGGCGTTGGCACCATTTTTCAAATGGCAATTGTCCGTTAACCGTTGGGTCAATTTATGTTGTGATGGTGTCATTGGACTGAGGATGTTACATGCAATCCATTTATGCCATTTGTTTTCATGCATGAGCGAGTTTGGATACGATAACCTTTGACCTTAGTCTTGGACCATCCGTTTTACCTCGTGGATCAAATAATTTAGAGAATTTTTTTGGCTTAAATGTTGTCTTGATATAATTTCTACAACATATGAAAGAATTGGAGATACATTATTTCTTTTTTTTTCTACAGCCTTGTTTTAAGTTTGCAAATTTCATGTAAAATTGAATTATTTTAGACCTACACCCATGTCCCAAGAATTCTATAGGGGTGTATTATATATGAAAAAGACCTATTCAAAGTCATGATTAGAGCCTATTCACACCCTGGCTTACCACAGTTTAAATAGACCTGCTAATCCCCATACAATAGAAATCCAGACAAATGGCATCTATTGATGTTCCAATGATACCACATGTTTCCAACCTGACAAGGGCCCTTTTGCAGAAAGAGATAAAATCAATTGTGAGCCAGATCAAATGTTCTTAATGCACACATCTGATTGGTTGAAATGCAGAAAATGTCTCTCTCTGCAACAGGGCCTGTAGATCTTTTCTTGAATACAATCTTTCAAGTTCAAGTTCAAAATGCAAACTTGTACATCAATCATGAAAGCAAATATCAACAGGTATCCCTTTTCAATGAATTTCATGTTTATATGCACCATAAATTGCAATAGTTATGCAATAATATATGCAATAGTTACATGATTTGCAATCTGTAAAAATTCAAACACAAAAAGTAACTTCCCCCTAGACAACTGCTCATACTTTCATAACCAATAATTGTTTCAAGATGTCATCTTACTACAATATTTCTATAGTTTTTTTGTACATTATGTGTGGAAATGAGAGATGGCTGAATGAGCACAGATTAAAGACAAATGACCCAATTTCAAAAGTCACAAGAACTTGCACATGCCTGTCCATTTTTGGTGAAACAGCACATACTTATGGCTTAATGCATCATTGATGGTTTGTGAAACAATGCTGTTTGATTTTCACACAAAACAACTGTAGAAATACTGTGGTAAAATGACATCTATGAAATTATGAGCAGTTGTCTAGGGGGTAGTTACTTTTTGTGTTCAGTTTAGTTGGAAAGAATCAGGTTTGATTTTTTTACAGATTGCAAATTATGTAACTTAATTGCATAAAATGTTGCATAGAAACATGAAATTCATTAAAAAGGGATACCTGTAGACATTTGCTTTCATGATTGATGTACAAGTTGCATTTTGAACTTGAATTTGAAAGATTGTATTCAAGAAAAAATCTACACCTAGACCCTGTTGCAGAGAGAGACATTTTCTGCATTTCAACCAATCAGATGTGTGCATTAAGAACATTTGATCTGGCTCACAATTGATTTTATCTCCTTCTGCAAAAGGGCCATTGTCAGGTTGGAAACATGTGGTATCATTGGAACATCAATAGATGTCATTTGTCTGGATTTCTATTGTATGGGGATTAGTAGGTATATTTAACTGTGGTAAGCCAGGGTGTGAATAGGCTCTAATCATGACTTTGAATAGGTCTTTTTGATACATAATACACCCCTATAGAATTCTTGGACAGGGGTGTAGGTCTAAAATAATTCAATTTTACATGAAATTTGCAAACTTAAAACAAGGCTGTAGAAAAAACAAGAAATAATATATCTCCATTTCTTTCATATGTTGTAGAAATGATATCAAGACAACATTTAAGCCAAAATGATTCTCAAATTATTTGACCCTAATCTAAATGAAATTATGTACAATTTAGCATTCATTTACCTGAAACGTTCACGGTGGTGATGTCTATTTGGAACTTATAGTAACTGTAGCTATAATACGTCTTGGGACCCCGAGCGTCGAATTCAATGAAGATTTGTCCAGTCTTAATAAAAAAGTCTTTCTTATATTCATCATTATCTTGATATGAATACGATATAACGCCATTCGTCTCCGGGTTCCAGCCCGAGCCAAATGACAACATGTCGTTGGAAGACATCGTTGGATACAGTATCCTGGCAATGAACGAAACCCTGTAGAAGAGGAGTGTGTCTTCACTGCCAGAATAGTCAAGTGTCCATAGCGCGTAGGAATGACCGTAATAGTTGTTCGGATAGTTATGTGAAGACAGCTGCACGGTTGTTTCGGGCCCAATTTCTACGCCTATTGGGGAAAAAGGAAATACAGTCATAGAAATAATCAGATGACATTCAAGTGTGTATGTTCCGCACTTAACACACGAAGTGACCTTTTTTTCTCGAATAAAGCTACCCCTGTGCCAATTTCATGCGCGTACGCAATGATAATAGAGTAATTGTATTGTGTAGAAAGAGAGTATACGTAAGTAGCTCAATTTTTCAATGCACGCCCCAATCTTCAAGCATGGAGTTAATGTCTTGCAATATATCTTTTTGTCAACGAATCGCAACGAATCGACTCGATTTAGCCACGGTTTAACAACGTATTCGGAAAAGTTGTACGGCGACGCAGAACGAATAGTCGTTCTTCCTCGTTGCTCAACGAGTCAGTTCTTCGTTTGTTTGTCTTTAATCATCGCGGTAGAAAAATCGTCGCAGAACAAATTTGCGGTCCCTTAGTGGAAATTTCTACTGCGAACCGCAGCGGAATAGCAATTGTGGAGAAAATTGCTCAGGTCGTTGTGAATCTTTGTAATTCGTTATTGTTCTTCGACCAATCTTGAGAGTGCTAAACTGCTCAAATCCAAAATCGTCCGGGGGCTGCGCCCCTAGACCCCCATTAAGGTAATTTGACCCTGTCCGCAGTATACATTTAATAGTTTATTCAAGACTTTTTGCTATGCCCACTAAAATTAAGCTAACTATATATTATTTAATAGCTAACTATTTTTTGTCTTTATATCAGGGGGTGTTTCACTGAACACTAAAAATCGATTTTAAAGCAAAATTTTCGTTTTGGGAAAATAACTTTATTGGCAAAATTTATTGATTAGTATTGTTGAAATAGTATAACAAAGGGCTTGTGTGGAAAATCCGAACATTAGTATCGTTAAATTAAGAAATATCACCAGAAATTGTTATTCATGCCGCTGACATTGGGCCTAAATTCACCACCAGTTCGGCCCATTACGCCGGCGTAGCTATACGCACATTCGTGTCCGGAACTCACGTGGTTGATCATATACCATAGACATTGCACGCAGCTGCGAACATGCAGTCTAATTCTATCAGCGGCTTATAGTTGTAATTTCGAACACTTCATTGCTCAAATATTAAATTTCAACGCGGTTTGTGTCCATATCTTTACATTAACAGTTAATTTATGATATATTCTTTCACATGGTTGGAGAAAAAAAAAAACACAAATTGTTTTCATTTTGTGTGGGTGGGGTTTTCCCAGTACTGTCATTTGGCTTTAACATCTTATAAATCACAAAAAAGGTTGATCCTAAAATCAATGTAAGTGTTTAGTGAAACACCTTCCTGAACATCTTTATTTCTAGCTATACACAAATCCGCAAAGAGCATCTGGTTACTCCGACCCCTGGCATCCTGGACCCCCATTGAGATTCCCAATGTGGGTATCCCTTTACTGATTCCATCCAAAGTTTGATCAGGCTGCTCGCAATTTGCAGTTAATAATCTTCACATTTCTAACCAGCTCAATCCGAAGGCTTGTATGTGGTGGCCCCTAACACTACCCCCCCCCCCCCCCCCCCCCCCGTTCATGAAATCCCGGCCACGCCGCTGGGTTGGTCGCTTGGCTCCCTCGCTGAAGATGGTCGAAATGACACAACATCTCCCGTATGGCGAGACAAAATCGACGCCTATGAGCTCAGTATACTTGTTAACGATCGGATGAAAATGTTTTGAGCATGTTCAACATGTTCGCGGTCATCGCATTTATCGTGCAGTACAAGCAATGACAAGTGTGGCATTCGCGACACATCCCGCTAAGTTCGTGTTGTTGAATTCGTTATCAACTCAATTTTTCGGCCTGAGTTACGCATACTCTACGGCCCGAATTCTCATCAGTGGCTCAACTTGTGCCCGGCCAAAACCAGTTAAACCATTTTGCACCTGCAGACTTATTGTGTTGTCGCTATTGGTCCCCGAAGATCTAATTGTTTCCTTTCATTATCCAGTCAATCCCTTGAGTTCTGCTTATATCCATCAGGACAATGGGCCCTTTGAAATTCATTCATGATATAACCGGTCACAAGCAATACAATGTCCAGGATGATCCAGGACGCAATTTGGCTGATGACCGACTATACTATGACTGAATTTCAAAGGGCCCATCGGCATGATGCATATAATCAGAACTCAAGGGATTGACAGGATTGTGAAAGGAAATAATTAGAATATCTCCGGGGACCAATAGCGACCACACAATATATAGGTATGCAGGTGCAAAATGATTTGACTGGTTACCTGTAGTCTCTGCCTTTTTAGGCCAGGCACAAGCTGAGCCACTGATGAGAATTCGGGCCAACGTGATCTGTACAAGTTCCCTATAATGTTAGCAAGAGTATCCCATTAGGTATTGCTAAAACCATACGCTTAACATTGTAAGACATGCAATTCATACTTTACATTCCTGAGCAAATCTACATGTTATGTTGTTACTTAGCTCATTAAAAAGTTATACAATAAAAGACGTAGACAAATATTGCTGTAAAAAAATAATCCTGGCAAGAAATAAGCTCGCCTAAGAACCCGCATACCCGACTTTGTGGTTTGGAGATGGGTAATCACATATTGAACGGGAACCAATAATACCCGGTTCTAGGAAGAAACTGTGTAAACATAATATGAACTACCTTTTATCATTGAGACGATAGGGTGACCAATATTTGTGAATATACGAATCTATTAAACTAGTATACTTCATGACTGTTCATCGCTCTTACGAAAGTGTATACCACTCTTTAGGTGGGTAGAGCAAATTTAAATTACTATATGGATGGTAAAGCAAAGTACAGTAGCTGCAGTTTTTACTTACTGCAGTCTCTTTCATCGCTGCCGTCTTCACAGTCAGGAATGAGGTCACATACAGTGCTTAGAGGGGTTAGATCCGTACCAGATTTGCACACGAAGACATCTGTGAAGAAATTGATAAACAACTCTATCAATTATTTGAAAAAAGACTAATGTTCTTAAATTTCTTTTGGATTATGATCTTAGAATGATATGTATTAATAAAGTCTAGTAATCAAACAAAACCAATTGCAAAGCGAAGGCACACCTCTGTATAGAAGACGACCACAACTGCATCATTGGCCTGTTTACGCGTCAGTATAATTATGTGTATGTGTGTGTTTTTTTTATAGGGAAGGGTTGTCATTAATTATTTTCTGAAAGTACTACATCATGTTGTTTATTTAATGAGATTTAATGGAATCCTCGGGTTAAAGGAGCATTGTTGCATCTTTTGGGTGCAACGTAGCACCCTAACAATACCACCATGAAAACTTTGTGTTTAACGTTGCACCTTAAATCTAAAGTGCAACTACCTACATTTGGAAAGTTCCACCTTAAACCTTTTAAGGTTTAACGTTGCGGGTTTTTTTAAAGGTGCAGAAAAGGTGCAAAGAAATAAAGTGCAACCGTTTTTTACTAAATTAAAATTTTCACTTAAAATTTTGCTTATTGATTAATATTTGTTTCAGCGATAAACAAAATACAAACTAATTTTTGTTTAGATACACGCTAAGTAAACAAGGATTAACTATCCACCTATACCGTTGCCACACTGGGAGCACCTTAAAAGGTGCAACTTTACGGTGTAAATTTAGAACTCTAAATGTACAGAGTTGCACCTTTATGACGCAATAAAGGTCAAACTTGCAATGTGCATATTTACACCTTCACATAAACGTGGAATTAGCATCTTTAAAGGAGCAACCTATATGTCAAGCGGTTTGCACCTTGTCAATGGTGCAAAATTTAACCCTTTTTCTTAGTGTGTATTCTTATTACCAACATAAGTATGGAACACATTTCGACTTCTTAATTGTATCTTCCGTTTTAAAGATATGTATATATGTTTAGTGTTCAGATTTATTACTATGTAGTGGATAATCATAGCCTAACTGTGTACAAAGTCAGTGGAATGAGAATAGTGAATATCAATCACTTTCCATTTTCGTTCCTTACTTTGTCATATCACAGTCATTTTGGTCACACGATGCTTGCAAAGAGCTGCGATGGGTCGATTGCGCATATGAAAGACGGGTATAGTTAAACTCTATAATGCAGCCCAGAGGGGTTTGGTGTATCAAAAAGCGTACTGATTTTTGAACATTTAGAGTGCAATGTAACAAATTCAAATATATGGGTCTGCCGGGGTCTTCCCGGGGACAAAAGGCTCATTTACGCCTCCAAAATATGGCCCCTGTGAAATACCCGATGCTTCTATTTTGTGCAAATGTACCGTGTTAATCATCGCTCACTGCGGGGTCAGCGAATCGCGAACAAAAAAAAAAAAACACGTGCATCTGGGCTTCTTCAGAACATTTTACTTTGGCTGTATTGAAAGACGAAAAACACGTTTAACGAATTCAAGATACCACTCCAAACTTCTAGCAAGTTAAGAATACAGAATACCTATTGGATACAAATGTCATCCGTTAAATTACCCTAGACATACATATACCTCTGACATCTACACCGCAGTAGGCTAGATGAGACGGACTATCTAGTATGTGAATTATGTTCTATACTTCGCACAAAAAGTTCGACAATCAATGTTTACGCATTAATAACTTTTCTATTACGCTATTACCATTCATCAAGTTGGTATCATTGGAAAGTGTAAATTCTCCCCTTTACATTGATATAACATTTGCTATGAATATTTGATCATGGAATGTGCATTGCATCCAAATGTAGGGCAAAGTCAAAAGTGAAATGTTGCAAAATGCACTAATTTTATCAACAGTGTGCCTTCCTTGGCTTGAATGGGGTTGAGATGGTCATGCATTCAAGCCACGTTTTAATCTTCAAACAAAAGGAAGGCACACTGTTGACAAAATCAGTGCATTTTGCAACATTTCATTTTTTACTTTGCCCAACATTCGGATGTAATGCACATTCCATGATAAAATATCCATAGCAAATGTTATATCAATGTAAAGAGGAGGATTCACGCTTTACAATGATACCAAATGTATGAATCTTAATAACGTAATAGGCATTCAAGCCACGTTTTAATCTTCAAACAAAAGGAAGGCCCTTTGTTGACAAAATTAGTGCATTTTGCAACATTTCACTTTTGACTTTGCCCTACATTTGGATGCAATGCACATTCCATTATCAAATATTCATAGCAAATGTTATATCAATGTAAAAGGGAGAATTCACACTTTCCAATGATTCCAAATTTATGAATGGTAATAGCGTAATAGAAAAGTTATTAATGCGCAAACCTCGATTGCGGAACTTTTTGTTCGTAGTATATATACCCAAATCTGAACTCCGAAATCGCTCGGCACTATAGCCTTATATACGCCCAAAATAACCCCCACCTAACAAACGAAGTACTCGCTGATGATAATGAACAACTCACGAACAATAACGACACACAACTAGAACTATCAGTAAATAGCGAACTCAATCCCTCTGAAATAAGCCAATTCATCTTATCAACCGACAATACTCTCCGACCAGAACCTGTGGACCCTACACCAACAAGCAATCTTTGTTTATTATGTAACATCAAGTGTAATGAAGAGAGCGGAGTTTGTATGAAATGCAAATGCATCAATATTAGAATCGACCAAATTAACTTGGAACTAAAGGAAATAAAACATGCCATTGAGGCAATATTGGACTGCCCAACACAACATGTCCGAACGCCCACACCCAGAGCTCCATCTCGTCCAAATCCGCCACAACCGTTACATCCGCCTCACCAGCAGCCCAATCCGGCTGCTCCCTACATGCCCCGCCTGATGACTCGAACAGGCCCACCTCGTCCTCCTCTCAACAGTCAAATCTGCCATATCTGCCTTACCAACAACCAGATATGGCGGTTCACTACAAGACAACCAAACCAGCTCTTCTACATCCGCCGCATCCGCCTCACCAACAGCCAAACCCGGCTGCTCCCTCGATCACCCGCCCGGTTCTACCTCGCCCACCTCTCCAGATGACTCGCCCGATTGCACCTCACCCACCTCCCCAGATGACTCGCCGGCCCCGCCACATCCACCACATTTACATCACCATTATCCGTATCCGGCACCATCACACCCACAGATGGACCAGGCAGCACCGTACAACCAGATCCGCCCAGCTCTACATTCGCACCAGTATCCGCAATCAAACCAAGCTGTTTACAATCCGATATACAGTCCAATGTAACCCCACCAGTCTACCCCGTACTCTCAATCTTTGAATAGATCGTACGCTTCAATTGCCAAAGCCCCTGCTGAATCCTGCTACAATTAACAAATAAACACTCTCCCATGCACTGTTTGTGGAGAACCGAACCATAGATCTCATTCATGTAGACATGGTACATACCTCCAGTGTGAACATTGTTTTGAATTTGGACACAAAGCTAAAGCATACCCCTTGTACTACGCCTACAACTGTTAGCTTGTAGGCCAAGAATAGAGTGCCATTCAAAAGACTCAGGATAATACGAAAACAAAGACATCAAATGCGATTACTCCAATTGTTAAATGTTCATTTAATTCCTATTCTACAAATTGCCATCTTAGTAATACGAGTACAATTACCAATAAAGATAAGTTTTCACGAACTGACACTAAAAATGAACATAAAAGTAATATTATAGTAACAGGAAACGTTGATACATCCTTATTTAAAATGCATCGTCATAACGAATACTCTATAATGTAAAAGACAATTATTTCGACAAAATGGCCTTAAAGTAGGTCATTTAAATGTTAGAAGTTTAGTTGATAAAATTGATGAAATTCGTTTATTGTTAACAAAGATAAAATTTGATGTTCTCTGTTTGTCAGAAACATGGCTTCATAATTTGATGAATTATAATGATATTAATATTGATGATTATGTACTTATTCGCAAAGATCGTGTAAATAATTCTAAAAAGAAAAGGGGTGGAGGAGTTTTTATGTACACTGTTGGTTATAAAGTTGGAAATTTTTTTTTTTAATCCAACTTCATTCATTTTGCCTATTTGTTGGGCCTAATGAACCATTTTAGACTTAAAATAATGATTTTGTAATGTTTCCTAACTACCAATGTACAATGAATGGTTGCATGAATTTGCATTAATTAATTTAGCCTTTAGAAAGGCAGGACCTTTGATGATTGGCCCCTTTCCCTCTCCAAAGCTTATGTCCAACATGTCATCATTATGTGTCATTTCTCAGAGTTGGTTGTACAATTTTCAACCAAAATTGGCACAGAGGCTCTCTAGGCCAAACTCCTTCCAAGGCTATTGACTACACGCCAAACAATGCTTGTTCTCCACCAGGAAGGGGTGTCAACAAGTAATGTCCACTATTTCGTTGGAACATCGCAGTTTACGGTCTGTAAAATCCTCAGACGTCATCGACAGGAGGGTCAATTAAAGCTACGGGAATGTCTAGGACGTCCACGATTGACCACCAGGATAAATGATCGCAAATTGCTTAACCTTTGCCGCAGAAACCGGAAATGCCGATATGGAATCTCGCCGTCTATGCAGAAAACACTATGAAATCAACGCCTTCCTCCAAACTGTAGATCAGAGATCGCTCTAACATGGTCACCGAGCAAGACAAACTACCAAGTGTCCACCCCATATCATGCAACCAAGATTTACCGGACGTCCCTGGCCTAGGGAGTACAGAAGATTGCCGCCTGGACAGTAGTGATATGTCATTTTGATGGGTACAAGCCATACCACCGTTGGGCCGTCACAACCTCAAGTCGTTTTGTAAATGCAGAAATCGTGGAGATTCTCTCCACGTAATCGACGAACCCTTTGTCTTTCATCTGTTCGGTCCAGGATGTTATGGCTCGTACCCATCAAAATGACATATCACTTCTGTCCAGGCGGCAATATTCTGGGCTCCCTAGTCCAGGGACGTCTGGTAAATATTGGTTGCATGGTATGGGGTGGACACTTGGTAGTTTGTCTTGCTCGGTGACCATGTTAGAGCGATCTCTGATGTACAGTTTGGCGGAAGGCGTTGAATCCATAGTGTTTACTTCATAGACGGCGAAGGCTCCTTTTTGGCATTTCCGGTTTCTACGGCATAGGTTAAGCAATTTGTGATAATCTATCCTGGGGGTCAATCGTGAACGTCCTAGAGATTCCCATGGCTTTTATTGACCCTCCTCTCGATGACTTCTGAGGATTTTACAGACCGTAACCTGCGATGTTCGAACGAAATAGTGGACATTGCTTGTTGACACCCCTTCCTGGTGGAGCACAAGCATCGTTTGGCGTGTAGCCAATGACGTTGGACGAAGTTTGGCCTAGAGAGCCTCTGTGAAAATTGTACAGCCAACTTTGCGAAATGACCCATAACGATGACTTGTTGGACATACGCCTTGGAGAGGAAAAGGGGCCAATCATAAAAGGTCCTGCCTTTCAAAGCTCAAAACAAAAGGCGGAATTAATTAATGCAAATTCATGCAACGATTTATTGTGCATTGGTAGTTTGGAAACATTATATAATTATTATTTTTAGTCTGACATGATTCATTAGGCACAAAAAATAGGAACAAGAATGAAGTTGGATCTCAAAAAAAAAATATTCTAACTTTATGACCAACAGTGTATATTGCGAAAACGCTATCTTTCTTAATGAGAACAGATGTATTATCTGATTCACTTGAGGCCTTATAGATTGAGGTATGTTTGAATAAAAATGATACTATAATTTTGTCATGTATATATAGAACCCCCTAATATTGATATATCATATTTTTAAAGCATTGTTGGATACATTGGAAAAAGTATCACAAGAACATAGAGATTTTGTATTATTAGGGGATTTGAACTATGATTATAAATTGGATGAAAATGTATGTAATAATCCAATTAATATGATAGAAAATTTGTTCCTTTTGACGCAAATAATATTAAAGCCCACGAGAGTAACGAATAGGACATCAAAATGTTTAGATCATATACTAACTAGTACACCCAAAAGACATTTGGTGTCAGATGTTGCTAAAATTTCCATTAGTGACCATTATCTTATTTTTACATGCATTGAATATTCTATGGAAAGAAAGCAATTGCATAAAGAAGTTATGTTTCGTCATTTAAAATGTTT
This sequence comes from Echinarachnius parma, assembly GCA_037951105.1. Lineage (NCBI taxonomy): Eukaryota > Metazoa > Echinodermata > Echinoidea > Clypeasteroida > Echinarachniidae > Echinarachnius > Echinarachnius parma. The sequence goes on along the minus strand of JBAMJV010001618.1, from coordinate 22,144 downwards.
TAATGAAGATGAGTTTGTATTAGACTTAAAGGAAACCCTTCAATGTTTTGATTATGAAAATGACATAAATACAATTTATCAAAAGTGGTTAAAGTGGAAATGTATGTTTTTAGAAGTGTGTAATAGACAAGCTACCTTAAAAATGATGCACTTAAAACAAAGATATTATCTATGGATAACAAAAATTATAGTTAAACTAATTTCTAAAAGAGATTTTTTGAAAATGAAATATGATTATCATGACTCTTTTAAAGATGATTATATAAAAATTAGAAATCATATAACTAAATTAAGACGAAAAAAGAACACAGTACACTAAAAATATACTTCATACATGTAAAAATGATAGTAAGAAATTATGGCGTGAACTTAATAAAATTACAGCCAGGAAGTGAAAAGATGATTCATTATCGTGTGATCTTACTGGTAATAAATTGAATGAATGTTTTGTATCAGTTGGAAATGTAAAAATTAATAATACTGAAGATATAATATGGAAAAATCCTGAATGCATACATGAATTTAGGTTTGATAGTATAAAAGAAAGTGATGTTAATGATGCATTGGAAAAGTTAGGAAATGAAAGTAATGTGGATATACTTAATTGTGATTCTAAATTGCCCTGTATAGCTGCTCCTGTCATAACTGAATCATTAACTGTATCATTTGAAGAAAGTCTTAAACTCGGTATTGTCCCAGGAGATTGGAAAATATCAAAGGTAACTCCCATATATAAAGGGAAAGGGAAAGACAAAAATCAATCAGATTATAGTCCGATTTTCGTAACTAGTCACGTGGTGAATTTTTTTTAGAAAGAACCATCCAGAGCCAGTTGTTAAGGTACATTCGTAATAATGATTTAATTTCGATAGATCAATCTGCATTTTTACCCAATCACTCAACTAATACATGTATACATAGGGCCGTCGATGATTGGCTCGAGTCATTCAATACAAATTAAATGGTTGCGGCTTGTTTTCTTGATATATCTAAATGTTTTGATTCTAGTAATCATGAATTGTTGTTAAAAAAAAATTCGAATATTATGGTATCAAAGGCAATGCATTGAAATGGTTTACTAGTTAATTAAAGTATAGGAGTCAAATAGTTTATTGTCATGGTATGTTATCTAAATCTGAACGTTTACTTTATGGCGTACCTCAAGGGAGTGTTCTTGGACCCATATTGTTTCTTTTATTTTTAAATGACTTGTCACAATCGGTTCAATTATGTTCATGTAAAAATATGTTCGCAGATGATGTATTTTTTTATTATGCAGATAAAGATATTGATAACTTGGTGAAACATCTTCAAGCTGATTTAAATCTCATTTTTAAATGGTATGAATAAAATAGGTTACGACTTAATGTTAATGTAGATAAGACAAAGGTCATGCTTTTAAGTACACGTTCAATACATCAGTTTAATGTTTATATGGATGGCAAGACAATTAATCAGGTTCATAGCTTTCGGTACTTAGGTGTAGAAATTGATGATAGACGGAGTGCTCATGTTCATAACCTTGTTCGATCTATTTCCAGTGAATTATACTCATTGCGTAAAACGTCCCAATTTGTGGATAAAAAGTCTTTATTAATGATGTATAATATGACCATTCAACCTTGTATTGATTATTCGATCACAGTCTGGGGCAATTGCTCACAGAAGAATAATGATTTATTATCTCGTTTACAAAAAAGGGCAGCTAGAATTGCTACATCTAATTATCATTATGGGACAGTTAATGGAAAAGATTTGATTAAAACACTAAAATGGCAATCATTAGGTCAAAGAATGAATTATCTTTTAGCAACATTAATGTACAAATCCGTTCATGGAATAGCATCTACTCACTTATGTAATGCAATTGAAATGGTTTGTGATAGCCACGATATTAATACGAGAGCAGCTAACACTTTGAATATTATACTACCTAAACCGAAATTGCAATGTTATAAAAAATAGCCTTATATACTCGGGTGGCATTGTCTGGAACTCGCTGCCTAGTCATTTACAATCTTCGAGGTCTCTTCCCTCTTTTAAACGTTTATACAAACAGCTGTATTTTCACTGATGAATATATATGACCAGCGGAAAGATAGATTACTGTTTTTTAATTATATTTGTTTTAAATATGTTGTTTAGTAAATACTCCAACGGATACGTGATCTATAGGACAAAGAAGAACGGGTGGATGAATGTACATGTATCTGGTTTTGTTCGTGGTTATGTTTCCATTGTGTGATACGGATGAGTGAATGTGTGTGCTTCTCACATTGTGATGTGTGGCTGTGCGTGTGCCTGCTGTAGTAATGACTGTGAGGTGTTCTGTGTTGACAATCTGCTCGACCGACAATCACGTGCTTGCTGGAGTACCCAATATATATATATATATATATATAAGTTAGTATATTTATATTGTTTATGTATATAGAAACTTAATTGTGTTTTTATGATTGAATTGAAGCTATTTTAAATATAATTTTGTCCAAAATTCTTAAAAAGTATCTCATGAATCTGCTGGTCATATGCTACTTGTACATATTTTCATATTTATTTTGTCTATCATATTAATGTATTATTGTACATGTATTATTTATATTGTATGATGTTATATCAGGACTCTGACGAAAAACAGTATCATTGCTGATCAGGCTATCCTGTATAAATATATTTGAATATATAAATAAATAAATAAATAAAAGTTGAAAATCGACTCGCCAAATTGATCTTTAAAAACGGAGCTTCCACTTTCAGAAATTGTATTTCCGTACCTATGCCTCGATCACACCTTTGGGTATTTTGCTGCGCATTGCTGCGCTATGCGGGATATATCAATACGCAGCCGTGCCCAGCCAAACGCGAAACATTTGAAAATAGCAGTCACACTATTGCGTATCTAGCTCGTAAGTAGCTAGTATGCTATAGTTGCCTATGTTTGCCTCTGGCCACGCTATAGCTCGCTGTTGCTCGTACTAGTACGTATCAATGCGCAGTTTGCTCGCCATGTTGCGTATGTTGCTCGTTCTTGGCTCGTATGCCGCTCGCTAGCCGTTTGCACCAGTTGGTTTCGTTGCGTTTCACTGCGTGCTCGCTGGCTTTAGCTCGGTTGTTGTTCGTACTGAACCCATGTAGCGCGCAGAGCAACGACGGCGGTCGTCCTGCTAGGCAACCAATCGCAGCGCTAGCGAGCTAAATCGAGCGGCAACCAGCGACTGCGAGCTAAAGCGAACGACATACGAGCTAGATCCGCAGCGTAGCGAGCGGCAAGCGCAACGGTTGGTGCTGCTGCGAGCGGTGTGCGAGCAAATAGCGCAGCAATACACGCAATTGTGCGTGCGACAACGAGCTAAAGAGAGTTAAATTGTGTTGGAAACGCAGCCATAGGCATTGACACGCGCTCCGAAAAAAGAGGTACGAATGATTGCGTATACCTGCGCTACGTCACTCGCTGTCGCTCGCTGCTACTCGCATTCACTGGTTGCCACTCGCATCAGCTCGTATGCAATTTGACCTGGCGTTTGCTTGCGAGAGTTTAGAAAATGTTAAAACTAGCGAGCGACCAACGCAGGCCTATGCGCTAGTCTGCGTATTGAGTATATATTGAGCACGCTTCATGTTGCGCTTTATTGGGTATATCTGCGTATGTCTGCGTTCGGGCAATACGCAGCAATACGCAAGCCCTATACGCAAAGGTGTGACCGAGGCAGATAGAGGGAAACTACTGCACAAAATCTGACTTAAAGGGCATGTGTGTAGTGGCACCCAAACTGCATGTAGAGGCCAATAGAAAATGATATAGAGAAAATCTAAACGTGGAATTATGCATCTTTAAAGGAGCAACCTATATGGCAAGCGGTTCGCACCTTTTCAATAGTGCAAAATTGACCCCTTTTTCATGGTGTGTATTCTTATAACCAACAGAAGTATGGAAATTACACATTTCGACTTCTTAAATGTATCTTCCGTGTTTATTCAAATGTCATCCGTTAAATTACCATACAGATACCTCTGAATGTTGAAATCGACTCACCTAATTGATCTTTAAAAAACGGAGCTTCCACTTTCAGAAATTGTATTTCCCAACGTAAATGTTGTAAATCAACCAATATAGAGGGAAACTACTGCACAAAATATGACTTAAAGGGCAGCTATATGTGTGTAGTGACCACCTGTTTACAGTGGTAACTTTTCTTGTTACCCTTATACGACATTACTTCTCATCGATGTTTTGCTTTTGCGTCGAAGGCTTTTTCATAGTCCACAAAACCTAAACATAAGTCAAACTGCTATTCCTTAGACTTTTCAATCATTTGGCTTAGTGCATGCAGGTGCATAAAGCAGTAATTGTTTAATCACGATTTTGGGGACCTTTCAGACTTGTATGTTTATTTCATTGTTCTTCAATTTTGTTTTGTATCTTCATAAGTTTCTTTATTATATTTTAATGGAAGTTTAATTTTTTATTTCTGTTTTAAAAATATTTTATTTTGTCTAATAAGGCAGGGGAGTGTGTGTGGGGGGGGGGGGGGGGGGGGGGAGGTCCATTATGCCCCCCCCCCCCCCTCCTCCGCAATTGTTGTTATTGCTCCGGAACGCGTAAAGATGACGCCCCGCTGCTTTTTCTTTTTTTCTTTTGGGTCTTGCGCATCTTTTAAAACGGCCCAAAAATCGCTCAATTTCGTGATTTGTGTACAAAACATATGGAAATATCAGTTTTCGTAAAGAGAGACATATCATTGGTTATTTGGTCTTGTTTACATTTTACGTTTGTTTTGGTGTTCAAAATAGTTGAATTATAGTTAGAAATAAAATAAACAACAAAAACAATACAAAACAAAGAAATACATAAGAAATTATAAAAATAATAGAAAGCATAAGGAGTTTATTTTATTTTGTTTATGAGTGAAATAAACTGGAAATGAAATAAAATGAAATTATATAAATAGGGCAGTAATTACTGTAATGGTCTCTTCACACCCGAGGCTCAAAATATAAGCTTAGGACGTCATAATTAAGGGAGAGAATTCCTGTTGGTTGATTACCGTTGCGTATTTAGGTATATTGAGCTTTGCTATGTGCTTCTTCAATATAACAGGGTTATCATGGTTATACTGAATGGTAAAGTGTGTACAAACTTCACATATACCACCCAAAAGATACAAACACAGATGGGTCAGATTTTTGAACGATGTACAATTGAGTCGACACAGAAGGGTCAGAAAGGGCCAAAACTATCAGAGTAAGGAAATGCTCAAAACAAACGATCTAGCACAAAAGAACACTCTTCCAGCTTCAAGTTGAACCCAATTGGAATGGGTTCCTCCCAGTGGTTCCGTTTTTACTCACTGTTTAGTTGAACCATCCCCAAAATGCAAACATCAATGATGGAAAAACCCAAGATTTCCACATGACTTGTACAATGTGTGGCCTGTTAAGTCCAAACTTTCCTTGTATACTTCCTATGGATGTAGCATAATGTGTGATAATTATGGAAGGTGTACTCTAAGCCGAACTCGTGTGGGAGAGATTCAAAGTTTGAAAAAAAGGCTGAGATTTGTCTGTTACTTAGTTAGGCACCTTTACCCATACCTCTACTCACTTTCCTCTAACTCTTAGGAAACACAACGGAATAGGGTGCCACCGTAGTTTTGTATACTTTAGAATGTGTACCATACCTAAGTAAACAAAGCATTATTTTCATCAAGGATATTTGTATTTCCATCATGGATGCTTGTTTTTAGCTACAATTCATATGTTCCGTGTTTTATAATGTAATGTCAATGTTATATTCAACAACAATTGTCTCCTTATACTAAGGACATACTGTTCTACCAGAAAAAAATACGATGCTTCTTCCTGGACGTAACAAGTTCCTGTACAACCATGCTAGATGTAGAGAATTTATGTTTTATTGAACATTGATCATTTCTAAACTGCCAACACCTTACCTTCGTCATAATTCTTGGAGTGTTGAACTATTTGTAAATGTTGCTACAAGTTAAATCTACAATACGAGTGCTTTATAATAGCATGTGTGTGATATTAAAACATTGTCTATGTACGCATTTATACTTTGTAATAAATATCATGGACGTTTAAGTACTAGTCATGGATGTTTGTAGATTGATTACATTATGCAGCAAATAACATATTCCAGTCAAAAATTAATCAAATACTTTATGCAGTTAAAACAAAGAATAGATTTTACACTACATAAACAAACTAAACGTTTTGACTTCTTGGTTATAAATATGACTAATTGGTTATAAATATGACCAGGCTACATAATACACTGAAATTGAAACTTTCTTGGTTATAAATATGACCAGGCTACATAATACACTGAAATTGAAACTTTTTTTTTACATCGAACCACGCTGCATAGCAAGAAATGTTTAAATCCTTTTAATTAAATCAGCTCGATCATGTACACAAATAACATCATGCATTGGCATTGTATTCACTATCATTATAATAATTGCCTAGATATATTCTCGGTCTCATCTCTGAATGAGTCTCATTTTTCTTCATTTCCATAATTGTAATTTATCAATAGTAATAAACATCACCTCCCGGTATACAACATAATTTTCTTTTCTTTTCATTTCTGATTTAGCTATTCCTCCACTCCACATTATCATTACGTTTCACCCAAGTTAGAAAATAACCGCTTCTCAGGCCTGAGGAGAAGTTGAGAGATTCGTGCCTCTAGTAGAATTGTATCACCGTTTACACCGTTCTTATCGGTTTACTGCGTGTAACCGGAGGAGATTATCTCTATAATACCACTAGGTCTCGGGGGCAGTTAACAGGGCATGGAATGTTGACGAAAGCTATTACAATGGTTGAGTTGATTTCCACCGTGGTGGAGATCACGGCTAACTTAATGAAACGTAATGATTCTCTTATTATTTGTCAACTGGGGAATTATGAAAAAGGTTTTATTACGATATTACATTAAAATATATAGCTATCAAAATTCAAGGATAAATTGGAACTACCACTGTACCAATTTCCTATTTAGATAATTGTATTCAATATATGATACACAGTTCTCTTTTTTAAAGCACTAATGCAGCAGTAATGTGATATGAAAATAGTGTGCAATTAAGGCATATTCAAGAAGTGGCATCGTCTCTCAGTTCCCCTATTTATAGTATTATATTCCATTATTTGAATGATAATGGTTGAAACTGCACGGAGATTACATTTGCTTAGAAGTTAATAGGATACAAAATCAATGTTGGACAACCATTTTGGCGAATTGAAGGGTCGAGATCATTGTAAAAAGCTTGGAGTGGGACCATTCTGGTGAAAGAAAATAGAGCATCCGAGACCATTATTATACACTCATTGGCTGAGATTGAGATGGTGACCGTGATGCCAGCGATCGGCATCGTTGTGGTTGTCGAGGACTAAGTCGCCATGATTGCTGAAGATGTGCGCGTGTGACTATATTTAAATCCCCGGAACCAGGAGAACACACAGTCGCGATGGAAGCACAAGCACGTTACTAAAGTCGTCCGCAGTCGAGATCGTCGAGTTAAAGTCAAACGTATGGTAAATACTGCAGGCAATCTGAGCCGTCTGCAGTCGAGGATGTCGCAATAATGCCAAACGTATGGTGATCCTGCATGCAACCTGGGCTGCCTGCAGTCGAGGTCGCCATGATAATGTCAAGTGTATGGTGATAGTATACATGCAACATGAGCCGTCTGCAGTCGAGGTCGTCGGGATACTGTCAAACGTATGGTGATACTGCATGCAGCCTGAGCCGTCTGCGGGAGAGGTCGTCATGATAACGTACGGTGATCCTGCATGCAACCTGAGCTGCCTGCAGTCGAGGTCGTTACGATAATGTCAACGTATGGTGATACTGCAGGCAACCTGAGCCGTCTACAGTCGAGGCCGTCGCAATGATGTCAAACGTATGGTGATCCTGCTGACAACCCGATTCGTCCTGGCCGTTTTAGAAGTAGCACGTAATCATTCCGTTTTTAGCCGCTGTCGTCTATCTTTTCTGCAGCACCGTGGTCCTGGTCGTGGAACAATTTAGCGCGTGATCATGTAAACATAGCCATTTTCGCACTGATCGAATCCAACGAATGATTATCCCGCAAGTAGCTCAGATGTGGTCTTGGAAGGAATGAGTACGATATGACGTTGCTTGTGATGCAGATGATATTACTAGTATTTGAGGTTGTGATTGATCAAAGTCGTTTATCACGACACTTTGTTTGTTGTAGACATTATAGTTTCTTATTTATAGGACATAGTACATAGCATTCGCTTATCCTGTTAGCACATGATCATGTTAATTGTGTTATTATATATATTTTTTCTTCTCACAATTGACATTGTCGTTACACGCGTTACATAGCGCATGATCAATATGGTGCAACTAAGAGTATTCATGAGCGTGGAGTAAGCTGTCACTTTGTAATGTTGCCATGGTTGCCTATTAACGCGTTTACTGCAACGGAGTTGTTAAAGCAATCGCGAGCAGGGCCTCTCTCCTGGTCGATCAAGCGTGGGATCGTGTATTTTGGCTGCCTACTTCGTATTAAAAGTCTTAGATACGCGTGACCATGATTTTTATTTTCAGCAATTTAATATTTGAGATCAGCTTATGATTACTTTGCTTTAGGTATGAGCCTGTGGTGCAGATGCCGATACTATAACCACTTTATTATTTTTGCTATTTGAAATCGCCAAGAGATTTTATTCTAAGTTGTGTGACATAAAACAAAAAGAAGGGAGCCATTAATTTGGGATTCAAGATGTATTCCATCATTGAAGACAAAAACATCGTGAGAGGAAATAGAAAGAGAGACAAAGACTCAAGAAATCTCTTTCATGCTTGACGTCATTATGGATATGTCGCAAACTGTGATATGACTGGCTGAACATTGCCACTAAAAAGATACATTATTCGGAAACTTGCTGATGATGTATATTTATTAAAAACTACCCAGGTTTTGATAAATATCAATATTCATATTACGCGGATGGTATGGTAATGATCGCTATTGCCGATTGGCATCGTGTTTGCAAGGGCATCCACAACAAAATTACGACAACTTCAATTTAGCTGCGCTCATACCACACATGCAGTATACTCCGTGCCCGTACATCCGTGTACATGGCACGGAATCATCTTAATCACCCCACCGAACCGCAGTTTATTTGCATAGCTCACTGACCTGCTGAGCATCGTCTCTGGTCACTATAACTTTCTCATTCGCCATACCGTACACGATACTATAATTGCGCCAGCTTGTGGTAAGATGTATTAAGTCAGCCGCGCCACGAAGCTACCATGCAGTACCAGAGGAGACGCCGATGTGTGTGTTTTTTTTTTTTTGGGGGGGGGGGGGGTAGAATGGATGGGGAGGCATCTGCTCATTTGTGGGGCGGGATTGAGACAGTCGCCCGAGTCTATTTTGTCTTACTATTTAAATGATGACTGTGGGATATTTAGTAAAGTTTTAAAGTGTCGTTATGCCATCATCGTCTTTCTCTCACAAACCCGCGGATTTCCGCGGGTACAGCTAGTTGTCATATAATTGAAAGACATGTGCTGTTTGGTTGGGCTTTGAGAATGAGTAAGCCGATCGCATTCGGACACTCGTGTATGCTCTCTTTAATGCGAATTTGGAGTGGAAAAAGATTAGGGGAAGCAATCTATTGAGATTGTTTGGCAGTGGAAAACTGCGAGATTATTGTTATTATGCTGGGGTACTTGTAATTCTTGTAAAATTTTGATGTGCATATTTCATTTGTTTATTTTATATAAGTATAGAAGTTAATATGGGAGATGTTGGGGGTAAGCTTAGATATGTTAGAGAAGGGTGTACAGATTTTGATATTCCTGCTTATTGCTTTTCATTGCTTCCTTCCTTTTCTCTTTCAATACTTACTTTTATTTTCTTTCTTTTTTTCTTTACCTTTTTTCGTTCCCTTTTTTTCCTTTATTTCTTGATTTCTTGATTTTTTTGTCTCCAATGTTCGTTCATTTATTTACTTTTTCGTTTTATTACACCTGATATTTTAGTTTTTTTAACGATTTTATGAAGCCTTTACTTTAAATTATATGGTCAATTTGCGGACCAAATAGCGATTTCAAATAGCAAGTTCCTTGAGTTTGCGTTGTGTATGTGTGTGTATAGTAATAAAACTTAACGCGACAAGACATGACAGGTGTTAAGTTACGTTACTTTAATTCCAGAACCAAGAATTTAGGGGGAATTTAGCCCGCTTACCGGCCGGGAGGAAATTTGAAAACTACATTAGGAAGGATTAAAGGGGATTTGATTTGGTTCGCTCGCTAGTGATAAAATAATTTGCTTTATAGTCTGAACAATAGACTGGGCATTGTAAAGTATAATTAGACTATGGATAACAATTTAGTGGCTTATCAGCCGATCCCTCTCAACTTGAGATGGATGTTTTGGAAACCCGTTCCTGCCATGGTTGGATGTTTATATTTAATTTGATATCGCTTCCTGCCTCTCTGGGATGGTATTGAATTTTATTTAGAAAATAATTTCTTTGTTTTTTATTGAACCTCGTTTTGCCTGCACACTGATTTGGGCAAAACATGTATGTTTGATAAATTATGGTCGGTATAGCGTGGAAACTATTGGAGAAGTTTGGGAGATTTTTGTAGATTCATTCGTTCATGGTTGTTTGTTCGGAAAGCATGTCGATCTATGTTGGTTAGAGAAAAATTATGACTTCGATTGCTGAATGTTAGTTTTCAATTGTAGTTTCAGTGACAGAAAATACTATCGTTCTTTGAATTGGATGCAACTTTATAATAGTCGTATGTTTACTTCGTCGATAATGGTTCGCGTGTGACGGGATTTGTTTCAATTACGCTTGGAGGGAGGTTGATCACGGTTGCATACACATATTGGCATAATATATACATTTTTGGACTTTGACTATAGCTACAACCCGAGTTGGGTGATACTTAAAACAATTAATATTATTGCCAGATCATAGCAGCAATTTCGTCGGTCTTTCTGACCCCGTAAAACATTATTTCATCTCCCATACGCGCTACAAGATGCCAAAGGCCAAGCATAAGACAAGCTCGAGGAGAGGTGCGCCGGCTAGCGCCACAACGTCGTCTCGGTCAGCCTCGCGACGTCCTACTCGACCACGGCGACAGAATGTCGATACGTCGGAGTTGCCCGCTGGACTGGATCCTGGACCAACGGCCATAGATACAGAGCCAGTCAATCCCGGTGAGTTGTCATGGCCTATTATACCTTCCAATATCAATATCGAGCATGATATGGGGGTACCTCCCCCTTCCTTCCCAGTATTGTCGGCGGACACGACCCCGTCTGCAGCTGCCCATGTAGATACCGCGCTTTGCGGCGTAGGAGGCGAGGCGGGTGTCCGTTACACACCAGCAATGAGCTGCGTGTGCGATGAGTTAGGGGCGGATGTAGCTGGGAATACTAAGGAGAAAATTTGGCAGGGGGAATATGTTGAGCTGGGGATGCTGGTCAGGAAAGAGGCTGGGCGGGGTGATGATTCCCCCACATTCAGCTTGGCTCCAACCGGTAGATCATTGCTGCTGCGACCGCAGAATAAAATTCCGCAGATTGGAGCGATCGAGCAGTGGACTTCGGCGTTCATTATTTATGCATCCATCCTTTTGGAGCGTCACCCGACGCGCGCTAGGGAGCTGCTAAAATACATGGATATCATCAGGTCTATAACTCGAGTTTGGGGGGTTTAATTGGAGGTCGTACGACGTTCAATTTCGCCTGCGGCAAGCGCGGCAAGCACATCGGTCATGGGCCGTTATTGATACGGAGTTGTGGTTGACAGTCGCCGCCGTCAGTCCCACTGCAGCTACTTCGCTAGATTATATGCAGCCCTTTCGGGCTAATTACGAGCGGCCAGCCGCACGCGGAGCTAAGGGCCCAGCAGGGCCGGTGTACCCGGGTACACGTGACGGTAGCTACCGCGGCGATAAGATAGCGCTGCACTGCTTCGCCTTTAACGGAGATGGGTGTACCCGCTTCAGCTGCCAGTACCCCCACAAGTGCGCGCGATGTGGAGCCACCTCACACGGTGCCAGTACATGCAAGTTGGATGCCAGTAAGCGCGCCGGCGGAAATGATACAAATTAATAGGGAGGGGCTCCAACCCCTATAAAGCTAGAAAAGATAGCCCCCTTTTATAAGAACGTATCCTAACCGGGATGATGCATCGTTGCTAATTAAAGGTTTTCGTTTTGGTTTTTCATTGGGTTTTCAGGGCGAGCGCCGAGCTGTGTCGGCCACGAATTTGTTATCTGCGCGACAGAATGGGGACATTCTGATGGCTAAGACGAATAAGGAGATACAATTGGGCCGTATCGTGGGCCAATTTGTAATTCCCCCTCTCCCAAATTTTCGTTGCTCGCCCGTGGGACTCGTCCCTCGGTTAATGATTTCATCGACCACGAGCATTGCTCTGTCTCATTCACCTCATTTGATGAGCGGTCAAGCTCGTGTCTGCCATAGGTTCCGGCACACAAATGGTAAAGGCTGATATTAAGTCTGCATTTCGCTTATTACTAGTCCATCCGGCGGATTTTGAGCTCCTCGGTATTCGTATTGGAGATAAATATTATTATGATCGCTGCCTACCTGTGGGTTGCTCTATTTCCTGCGCACTGTTTGACCGATTTAGTACATTCTTGGAGTATTGCTGCCGCAAAATTGCACGTACAAATCGTGTGCTACACTATTTGGATGATTTCTTTTTTGCTGGTGCCTCGGCAAAAGAGTGCGCGGACATAAACTCCAGAAGTTGCAATCGCAGCTTCAAGAAGCACTCACATGCAAAAAGTTGACACCTCGCCAATTGCAGTCCAGCCTAGGGTTGTTTTTGAATTTTATTTTATTGTAGTATTTAAATTTTGTTGGGTCTTATCTAGGGAATTTAGTATTTTATTTAGTATTCACATGTGCTTATGTATGTAATGATAAACACCGTCAGTAACCCAGTTTACCATCAGATATTTGGCCCGCTTCATAAGCCAATTTGGCTTGAGTTATTCGATAGTGTAGCCATTATAAACTGGGCATTAATTTCCTGACGTGCAACGGACTATCGGGTAGTGACACTTTTGTTTTGTGGCGGCGGAATGGCGGTCTCGCACGAAATTGTTATTTCATTAAGCTTTTGTGCCACTTGAGAATAAGGGGTTTAATTGAAATTATGATTGATATAATACGCATGCAATCCCGCTCCTCTCAAATGTTGTTCTGTTGGCTATACGCTCGTTTGCCAAGGTCATGTGTCCAGCCAGCGATTGACCTTGCACCCTAATACTTGTTTGCGACGTATACGCCTAGTCTGTTATAATTCATGTTCGATGAATTATTTTGCAGTACATATGTTGCTGGTTGGAGCACATGTATTCACCTTTTATTTTCCCGCCTTTGCGTGGATGATATGAGAGTTTAAGAGCGGCCAGTGTCATGCTAGAAATATTTTAGTTTATAAATTTATGATGGCCCGGGCCCCCCGTTTTCTCAGGTGGTAGCTCTTAATAAACACTTGATAATTCATGTAAATAATGTAAGTGTTCTAAGTTAGAATCATACTTTATTTGACTTAATATGTTAAACGATAATAAGTGCGTGATGTAATTGTACTTTTGTTTCAATTTATTGTTGAAATTTCGGACATGCTTTTCGAAATTGAAACCATGGAATACCGCAAATTTGGTTGTTTGTTGTAGTTTATTTGTTGTCTGGATTAGAGTAATAAAACTTAACGCGACAAGACATGACAGGTGTTAAGTTACGTTACTTTAATTCCAGAACCAAGAATTTAGGGGGAATTTAGCCCGCTTACCGGCCGGGAGGAAATTTGAAAACTACATTAGGGAGGATTAAAGGGGATTTGATTTGGTTCGCTCGCTAGAGATAAAATAATTTGCTTTATAGTCTGAACAATAGACTAGCATTGTAAAGTATAATTAGACTATGGATAACAATTTAGTGGCTTATCAGCCGATCCCTCTCAACTTGAGATGGATGTTTTGGAAACCCGTTCCTGCCATGGTTGGATGTTTATATTTAATTTGATATCGCTTCCTGCCTCTCTGGGATGGTATTGCATTTCATTTAGAAAATAATTTCTTTGTTTTTTATTGAACCTCGTTTTGCATGCACACTGATTTGGGCAAAACATGTATGTTTGATAAATTATGGCCGGTATAGCGTGGAAACTATTGGAGAAGTTTGGGAGATTTTTGTAGATTCATTCGTTCATGGTTGTTTGTTCGGAAAGCATGTCGATCTATGTTGGTTAGAGAAAAATTATCCACCACCAACCCCAACCACCACAAACTATGGGGGGATAAGATAATTAGTTGGATTTATATTGCCTGAAGCTTGCTTGATCGCACGCCGCGCGTGGGTCGCATGGGAATTTTGGTCCTTTTTCTTTCACCTTACGTTATTTGTTCATTTGGAATAAGATAATATTCTTTTCTTTAACAAGGTGTTTTTGGAATAGGATTTTTCGCCCCTGCCAGGCGAAATTGGCATTTTTTTTGCCACAACACAAAGTATGTTTTTGTTAATTGTATATACACGCACGAAATTGTTATTTCATTAAGCTTTTGTGCCACTTGAGAATAAGGAGTTTAATTGAAATTATGATTGATATATATAATACGCATGCAATCCCGCTCCTCTCAAATGTTGTTCTGTTGGCTATACGCTCGTCTGCCAAGGTCATGTGTCCAGCCAGCGATTGACCTTGCACCCTAATACTTGTTTGCGACGTATACGCCTAGTCTGTTATAATTCATGTTCGATGAATTATTTTGCAGTCCATATGTTGCTGGTTGGAGCACATGTATTCACCTTTTATTTTCCCGCCTTTGCGTGGAGGATATGAGAGTTTAAGAGCGGCCAGTGTCATGCTAGAAATATTTTAGTTTATAAATTTATGATGGCCCGGGCCCCTGTTTTCTCAGGTGATAGCTCTTAATAAACACTTGATAATTCATGTAAATAATTTAAGTGTTCTAAGTTAGAATCATACTTTATTTGACTTAATATGTTAAACGATAATAAGTGCGTGATGTAATTGTACTTTTGTTTCAATTTATTGTTGAAATTTCGGACATGCTTTTCGAAATTAAAACCATGGAATACCGCAAATTTGGTTGTTTGTTGTAGTTTATTTGTTGTCTGGATTAGAGTAATAAGTAGTGATGTGTGTAAATGTGTTTTGTGTATGTTCAATGTTGTATGTGTCAATTGTAAAAATCTCCACAGGGCGTATTGGATGTATATTCCTCATGATGTCAGTTATATATGTCTAAGGTAGACATTGTTTCTATGAACTGTCGTGGTCTAGCAGACAAGGACAAAAAACATGAATTATTTCAATTTGTAATATTAAATAAAAATCATATACTGTATGTTGCTTACAAGATACGCATTTTATTGATTTAGATCGAGAAACCCTTAGAAACGAATGGGGTGGTCAATGTTGTTTTAGTTGTAAAGCATCAAACTGCAGAGGAGTAGCAATTTTGTTTAGTGGAGGCATAACAGTCGATATTTTAAATAGTAAAGAATATGATAATGGAAATTTGTGTTGTACTCCATTTTAGGATATTTGATTATGATATTACGTTAGTATCTTTGTATGGTCCCAACACTGACTGTCCCCGTTTGGAATTTGAAAACCAATTTACTATTATGTGTGGTGATTGGAATTTGGTACAGGATTTTGATTTAGACATTTATAATTATATTCGTATTAATAACCCATTGGCCAATAATAGAGTTAGTGATTTAAAACACAATTTAAATGTGATTGATCCTTGGAGAGAAATGTTTGCTTAAAAAAAAAGCTTTTCTTTGAAACAGCCAAACCCGGTAAAAATGGCAAGATAAGATTTGTTTCTTGTTACAAAAGAATTAATGTTAGTCATAGATAAATTGAAAATATCACCAAGATATAAGACAGACCACTCATTAGTATGCTTGTCTTTGAATGTAGATAAGATACATATTATAGGTAAAGGTTATTGGAAATTTAATAACTCGTTGTTGAAAGATGATGAATATGTACAGAAAATTAAACATGTAATTAAAGAAAATATTGTAATGTGTTCGGTGGATGAAGTGTCTTATGATGAATTAGACTTAGATAAATGTAACTTTGAAAATTATAGATTTTCTATAGATGATCAGTTATATAGGGGGAAAAGAAAAGGAGTTTTCCAGATGCAATATGTTGAATACTATCGATTTAACGATACATGTCTTTATTTGAAATGAAATGATCTATCGTTTTTTAGTTTATGCTCTGATGTATTCATTTCAAGAGGCTTTTTTTCGATTAAATGCGATACTGAACAAACGACAAAAAAACATTGCCGGGTCATTCTAAACAATTCCGGTCGTGGCTACAATCGTTTTCCGACTCACGGAGGAAGATCTTGGTGAATGAATTACCAATATGGATTCCAAGAACACCAAGGTGGTCAGAGCGTTTTCAATTTGAGTCTTGCGTACTTACTGCAGCGAGAAGGGTATTGAATTAAATTTAATTGAGAGTTTTACGAACTGAGGATGATCTGTGAAAGGACACTGTATGCGGTTATTCGGTACGGCAACGATAAGACAGGCCGACGCGGCCGGGGACTAACCGGTACTTGAACCGGTCTTTGATTGATAATATATGGCATATAATGGCCTCCATCGATATGTCCAGAAAACTCACCTGATAAATAAACATGTCGATGATTTCAATAGGACCATCTTGCGTTCTTTGATTACAATTTGGCTGATACAGCATGTAATAATGTACGTAGGCCGAGTGTGAAACAGTAAATGTGTAATGATGGGTACCATCATTACACATTTACTGTTTCACTCGGCCTACGTACGGCCTTAATGCAATATGCATGCACTCGAGAAATTCAAAATATATTAGTGTATATTCTGGTTTATTCAACCCCAAACAATGTATGATGGTATTAATCTTAAAATAAAAATGTTATGTTATCAAGAAAATTGCAACATCTGTAATACGACTATTACATGCATAGTTGGGATGACAATGGCATGAACTTAAAATAAGCAGGAAATATGTCGGTGAATTTACCTGAAATATTTTGAATGCTTATCTCAAGTTGAAATCCCAATGACTGATATTGGTAGTTGCTGAAGAATAAGACAAACATTTCTCCTGCCTTTATGAATCTGTCCCGGGCGGATCCAGAGTAGTCACCAATTTCCGTTGAATTATCGGGATTCCAACCTGAGCCGAATTTCAGACCGTCTCCAGGGTCTATATTGATGTTCCCAAAGAGAAGCCTGTAGAAAATGCCCCCAGTTTCTTGTCCGGATACATATGCGAACTTCCACAGTACGTTGACATCAGGTGGGTATTCAGATGGATAATTATGAGAGGCTATTTGAATCGCTGGACCACCAAGGCTTAGCTCATGAACTGAGGGGGGACATAACAAACAAACAATCTGAATGAGCTTTGCTCTGGTAAGCATTATGAACTTTAATTAGAATCACGCTTTATATGTTTTTGCGAATTTGAAATTCAACACGTTTGCTTATGACGAAAAGGGGAAAGGGCATTACTCGCAGGTATATAACAGACTGTATCAACAAACCTAATGTACGTATGATCTGGATAAAAGACTACACATGTGCAAAATTCACAGGATCGATTAACACCTAATGTGCCAAATGCTTGCATGAAAGCTACAGCTTGAAAACACATACTGAACCATTACATTACAAAATGATAGTTATAACTATACAATGCTCGAAAGGTATTTAAATTACAAACGACTATGTATAAGCCTGTTATCAATACAAAAAAAAAAGAGCCGGTAAAACTCATAAGGGCGCTCTCTAGACTAAAAACTAATTGGTTTCAACCATTTAAAATACAAAATTGTGCATGTGATGTTTTTTTTCAAATAATGATTAAATAGAGAGATCATCAACAACTATTTAAACAAAATTGTTGTTATTTTTTTTAAAGTGTAAGCATTTTCGTTTTTTCAACGGTTGGTTCAAAATGATTGAATGATTGTGGGGCCCACCACCATTATGCTATTGTTTATATTTAATATGGACATTTCAGCCGTCTCTGAACCGATTTTGATCAAATAAAGTTTATTGTGTCATTAAAATGGTTCTTTTAAATTTAACGCTCAGTTTTGTATAACCTCACAAGAAAATTACTGTATTCTATACCCTTTTTATGTGAATCAACGTACGTCAGAGAAAGCCGTGTTAATATATGATAAGTGGAGTTGATCGATGGCCGACCACAGGGAGGTGAGGGATGTTAGTATATGTACTGAGAATACAGCAACATAATATTCGCCGGTAATACATTTTACCTAATGTGATCAAAATTGAAGCAGTATAATAGCTCGTACATTTGGGGGAAGGGGGTTCTTAGGATTACAACGTCATGAACGTTTAAGATACGTACCAAACTATTTATATTTGCGGACGGACAAACAAGGCATGTCAAAGAGCGGTGTATGGGTCAAGATGACTAAAACTTTTAACGTGTATCATACGATGGTTACGTTGGATAAACAAAGGAATGGCTGACATTCTTACCACAGTCATATTCATCTGCTCCTTGATGGCAATCGGGTACCAGGTCACACACAGAGCTTTGAGATGTTGCGTACGTATGTGCGTCACAAATGAAAGGTTCTAGAACAAAATGGAGGTTATCAAAGCGATCATTTATGACATCTTTGAACAATAACTTAACAAAATAAAACACACAATTTACTCTAAAGCGGTATAATTTGTTTACAATTTATTAAAAGCGAGAAGCACATTATAAGAAAACACTCCTGCAAATATATTCGTGCGACTACATAATCATGTTAAACCATAGGCGTACCTAGGGGTTGGGGTTTGGGGGGTTGAACCCCCCCCCCCCCCCCCTTCCAAATATTAGCCGGTCTCAAGACTACTTTTAAGCGGTCTCGACCGTCTAAAACCTGGTCTCGACCGTCTAAAACCTGGTCTCGACCGACTAAAACCCGGTCTAGACCCCAAATTTGTTTAAAGATATCAGGTCTCGGGCTCCAAAATTTTGAAAATAATTGGTCTCGGCTCCGAAAATTGATTACGGACACCCTCCCCCCCCCCCCCCCCCCCCCACTGAGAGTGGTTTTCAACTTTCAAGGTACTTTGTCTCGGCTACGAAAACGTTTTACGGAAACCCCCCCCCCCCCCCCCACACTGAGAGGGGTTTTCAACTTTGAAGGTACTTGGTCTCGGTCTCGAAAATGTTGAAGGTACTTGGTCTCGACTTGGAATTTTTTACGAAATAATCCCCCTCTTTTAAAAATCCTGGGTACGCCACTGTGTTGAACAAATAAGACAGTGTGTGTATAAGGGATGTGAAATTTCGCAAAGATAGTCAACCCGATAAGTACATTCGGAATCATGTCAATATGTATTTCTTTATGAAAACACAATTGAAGTTAAAATAGAAAGTAGTTTTGATTTGATTTGATATAACAAGATATGTTGAAAGCAGACTGCTAATCAATCACTATCTACTTCCAATTCCGGTGATACACCCTATGCAACAGAAAATTGTATAAATGAACAAATTATTACTCAACAATTCAATAATCTTTTCAAAAAATACTTCAATTACCTGGAATGCTTACAACGCTGATCGTCAAGTTAAATCCCGACCATTGCATTGAAGGATTCGCGCTGAATTCAACAAACAAGTGCTCCGCCCCGAAGAAATGAAGACCAGGATCCCGATATATGTCATTATATAATATGTCATTGCCATACTGCACGTAGGTTGGTGAATAAGTCGGATCGAAACCTGTGCCAATCGTAAGGTAATCACCATACCCGAGGTAAACAAGTCCAAAATCGACCCTGAAGAAGGCATCGGTAGGATCCACCGAGGACGCTAAGCTGAATGTCCAAATGACGTACGCATCGGGTGGGTAGTATGACGGGTAGTTGTGAGAAGGCACTTGGATTTGGGAACCTAATTCTATGGTAAAATCTGGAAGAAAGTTATACAATGACTGTGTCAGATATGAAATTTAATTTAAAAAATAAATCTATGCATAACAATAATACTTATCCATTCGGTTGACACAAATAGACTAAAACAAATTCATAAATCGTTGTATTCGTATTAGCAAAAGAAGCACGGAACATGTTTACGTTGATATTTTCACAAATCATTATCGCACAAATACACATGGTATCAACCCTTCGTCAGTTTTTACATATGCCAGCAAAGTATAGGTCTCGCGGCCGAGATCTTAACCCTAATAAGGCCGGGCTATTTGAGGTCTTCAGCAGGCCGGGGGAGGGGGGGGGGGCCATTATGGCCCCCCCCCCCCCCCCTAAGATCTCGGCCGCGGAGCGGCCGATCGCCTTGGAAATTTGCACGCATGATGAGTGAAGTGTATAGAATACAATGATAATTTTAGTTTTTTGAAAAATTCATTAATTTGCATATTTATGGTAATTTATGCAAATAAGGTCATAAAATTCAAATTTTCACCCATAAATCATATATTCTTCATAATTAAACATTAGTTTTCACTACATATATTCTTTAGAGCATTTAGAATAATAATACGACAAAACAATTTGGAAGAGCCAGGTTCTTCCTTATGTTTTCTATTGTTTTTATAATTTCTTATGTATTTCTTTGTTTTTTAAACTTATGTATTGTATTGTTTTTGTTGTTTATTTTATTTCTAACTATAATTCAACTATTTTGAACCCCAAAACAAACATGAAATGTAAACAAGACCAAATAACCAATGATATACCTCTTTTTACGAAAACTTATATTTTCATATGTTTTGTACACAAATCACGAAATTGAGCGATTTTCGGGCTGACATGCATAGACAAAAGGTCACGTGACTTCGTAACGGTAGGTCCGATTTTCAAAATTTTTGTTTTAAGATATGCGCAAGACCCAAAAGAAAAAAGTCACCAAGCAGCGGCGCGTCATCTTACCGCGTTTTTGAGCAATAACAAAAATCGCGGAGGGGGGGGGGGGGCCATTATGGCCCCCCCCCCCCGGCCTTATTAGGGTTAAAGGGACTTAGTAACATTGTCCAAATCTTCGAAATCCAATTGAAATTCTAGCGGTTCCCTAATACCTAGTTGTATTCTTATCATCAAATAAAGCATGGGACAGGTTTCGGTTTTCCAAATTTCTCTTTCGTTAAAAAGATATTTACGATTGAAGTGTTTCAGATGTAAAATTATCCAACGGATCATCAGAACCGTGTACAAAGTGAGTGCAATGAGTTGGTGAATGTCACTTTGCATTTTTGCTTATTTCTCGGCCATATAAAGTCCTAGTGAACTTATCACTATCAGATAACAATAATATATATTGTATCAACCACTCATCACTTTTTTCAAAGTTACTAGATCCCTATTCTCCATAGACTTAAGCCCGAAATATTTCGGGACCAGTCCTCAACGGGTTAAGAAGAGGGGGGGGGGGGGGGGCATAATGCCCCTCCCCCGGCCGTATAAAGACCTCAAATAGCCCAGCCTTTTTAGGGTTAAGGAGAGAGGAAATCCCCACACCAGTTGACGTACAAGCAGCTAGAAAGACATACGGTGACAAAGGACAATTTAATTTTAAAAGCCTTGTCACAGACTTCCGAAACATCGACGTAGGTTGAAATGATCAACATGTTATAGCCTACCTGCGTAGTACCAGGCCTTTAAGGGGCCCAGTGGGGTATTATTTGCTATTTTCGCGCACTTTCACGGAATCATGAATATCTTTCAAACTACAAACCATATACTACTGGAAAGCTGAGAATGTGAGGAATCCAAACAAATAAACAGTTAGACAATATGACTTAAAATAAGAGCTCAAAAGGCAACTATATTGAAAAAAAAAAAAAAAAAAAAAAATTTACATGCCATCATTCAAATCGCATCTTCTAAAAATTGAATGGGTATACATCTTTGTTAATGTAAACATAGAAACTACAGTGATAGACAAACAAACTAATGGTGGCTTTTTAATATTATCTCTACAGTGAAAAATAAAATTATGTTATGTTATGTGTCCCATT
>JBAMJV010001617.1:0-149742 GCA_037951105.1 Echinarachnius parma | reverse complement strand
ATAAATCGTGGCTATGACAAATTCTTCATCGCAGCCCTGCCTGACAACCGATCTGCCTGAATTCCAAAAGTACATTTTCTATTCCACCATATTGTTCGCAGACATATGAACAATTCACGAGATGACGTTACACATAAACATTAATAAGCTGGTGGTCTTGTAGTAGAGTGGAATTTTGACTTACTCTATCTCAAAATAGATATGACTAATCATTAAGGTCCTCCGCACACAGAGTCGACTCGACCCGATCCGACTGATTTTCAGTGTGTTTAGCTCAGTACACGTTGCCTTAGGACTCCTGTTTTGTCGGTCAAGAGCCAGTCGGAGATCATTCGAGGCCGACAGGCGCGCCGGAAGCAGTTTTGGATTGGGGGGGCAAAGACCTAAAGGGGCTCACGATTTTGTTGTGTAGGGGCTCATGCCCAACCATGCACACTCACAGGGTTGCCAACTTTGAGCCAGAGCTAAGGTGAGAGTGAGACATTGCGAGGGAGCGAAGTGACTGAGCGGAGGGAGTGTGTGGGAGGGGGGTGTCCCCCCTCCCACGGTAGGGAGCTTTTGCATTTTTGGACTTGAAATTGTGCAATCTGGTGCATACCTAAATATGAAATTCGGGCTTAATTAACTGTATCTGGGAAAGCGTGTTATGATTTGATCGACCAGAAATGTTAAATATATTTTTCACGAAGAAAACAAATAATTGAGATATTTGGAAACCGTATTTTGTTCCATGTTTATATTGATAAATATAAAATGCAGCGCATGAGCGCAAAACAAATTTTCTTGGCAGCCAAACACAACATTATTTACCCACCTACAGACAATAATATTGACCCACCAGGCTCCGATAGGCAATGGGATATTATTCCCGACAATAACATATTATTCTGTTATTGTCGGGGATATTAACCCATTGCCTATGGGAGCCTGGTTGGGCCTGCATTAATTCTATGAGGATTGCAAAAGCTAGAAAGGAACAGGTATTTCGTTCCACCGGCAGCTGTTAATTTTTCATAATGTTTTATTAATTGCCTTGTCTGTATATATTCGGCGATTCGATTATCATTTTGGTAAGACAAATCATGATTAGCTGCTAAAAAGAATGTTACGCACCACAATAAACATGATAAAACTGTATTTTTGTTTAGGGTGTAATGTTATACTGTCTGGCACAGAGCAAGGCTCCCCACAAATGATGTACAGTGCGAGTCAAACAAAACGAAACCGGACTTTGATAGCTTATAAATCCACAAATTACAAACATATATATGTTGATATTGGTATCACATTAAAGCTTGGGAAATTGCCTTTAAAATGATATATCAAAGATTTTGAGCACTTTACGCATCATCGAGCAAGATCTTATTATCCAAAGTCATGCAAAAACTACCCGTGTCCAAGTTTGCCGTCGTCTTGTTCTAAACACAACAAAATAAGTTAAGTCCCCCCTAATCAAAATAGCATAACTTTTTAACAATAAAGTTTTGAGCAAAATAACTTGGCAGGATTGTTTATACACTTATTGAATAACTTATGTGCGAAAATAAAATTGGTCCGTCGAGTCACGCATGAGTGAGCACACATTAAAGGCAAAATGTTCACTTTTTGACTCTTGTGACTTTTGAAAAGTGACAATTTTGCCTTTAATGTGTGCTCACTCATGCATTACATGGCGGATCAATCTTATTTTCACAGAGAAGCTAGTCAATCAGTGTAGGAACAATCCTGCCAAGTTATTTTGCTCAAAACCTTATCGTTTTTACGCTATTTTGAATAGGGGGGACTTAGGTTTTTTGTTGTGTTTATCATGAATGAATGCTTCTGTTTACGTTTTTTTCTTCAAATTAACATTTCAAAAATATCGTTTGGTGAATCACAACAAAATATCAGGTGGTTGCCAGTTTTGTCATGTTTATCAGGGTGGAAGGGGATCATACACTGTCCTCACATCAGCAACCACACTGTTTGGAGGGAGGGGCCCCTGAATAGGACATGCAGGATGAAGTTATCTTTGACAATCAAACAACAGATGCAACCATTCACAAAACAAGAACACTGCAAACTTGGACACGGTAGTTTTTGCATGCCTTTGGATAATTAGGTCGCGTTCGGTGAAGCGTGAAGTGATCAGAGTGTATGATATATCATTTTAAAAGGAAGTCCTCAAGCTTTAACATGATACCAATATCAACATATATACTTTTGGATTTATGGATTTATAAGCTATCAAAGTCCGGTTTCGTTTTTTTGGACTCGCACTGTATAATATCATCTTAATATGCGTACACATCGTGGGGAGGAGGAGGGGGTGGGGGACCAGGCGCGCCGGAAGCAGTTTTGGATTGGGGGGGGGGGGGGGCAAAGACCTAAATAGGTTCACGATTTTTGTTGTGTAGGGGCTCATGCCCAACCATGCACACTCACAGGGTTGCCAACTTTGAGCCAGAGCTGAGGTGAGAGTGAGACATTGCGAGGGAGCGAAGTGACTGAGCGGGGGGAGGGTGTGGGAGGGGGGTGTCCCCCCTCCCACGGTAGGGAGCTTTTGCATTTTTGGACTTGAAATTGTGCAATCTGGTGCATACCTAGATAGGAAATTCGGGCTTATGATTAACTGTATCTGGGAAAGCGTGTTATGATTTGATCGACCAGAAATGTCATATATTTTTCACGAAGAAAACAAATAATTGACACACTAATAAATATGCACCCCAACGCACACAAATATTGTATTTAGTGTCATACACAGTTCCAACATATACCATATGCCACATTATGTATGATCCAACAACATAGCCTACAGCCAAGAATGAGTCCCGACATTCCCGAGGGAGCGAAGCGACCAAGCGCCGCTGGGGCAGAGCCAGAGGGGGAGGGTTTGGGAGGGGGTATCCCCCTTCTTCGTGAAAAATATATGACATTTCTGGTCGATCAAATCATAACACGCTTTCCCAGATACAGTTAATCATAAGCCCGAATTTCCTATCTAGGTATGCACCAGATTGCACAATTTCAAGTCCAAAAATGCAAAAGCTCCCTACCGTGGGAGGGGGGACACCCCCCTCCCACACCCTCCCCCCGCTCAGTCACTTCGCTCCCTCGCAATGTCTCACTCTCACCTCAGCTCTGGCTCAAAGTTGGCAACCCTGTGAGTGTGCATGGTTGGGCATGAGCCCCTACACAACAAAAATCGTGAACCTATTTAGGTCTTTGCCCCCCCCCCCCCCCAATCCAAAACTGCTTCCGGCGCGCCTGGTCCCCACCCCCTCCTCCTCCCCACGATGTGTACGCATATTAAGATGATATTATACAGTGCGAGTCCAAAAAAACGAAACCGGACTTTGATAGCTTATAAATCCATAAATCCCAAAGTATATATGTTGATATTGGTATCATGTTAAAGCTTGAGGACTTCCTTTTAAAATGATATATCATACACTCTGATCACTTCACGCTTCACCGAACGCGACCTAATTATCCAAAGGCATGCAAAAACTACCGTGTCGAAGTTTGCAGTGTTCTTGTTTTGTGAATGGTTGCATCTGTTGTTTGATTGTCAAAGATAACTTCATCCTGCATGTCCTATTCAGGGGCCCCTCCCTCCAAACAGTGTGGTTGCTGATGTGAGGACAGTGTATGATCCCCTTCCACCCTGATAAACATGACAAAACTGGCAACCACCTGATATTTTGTTGTGATTCACCAAACGATATTTTTGAAATGTTAATTTGAAGAAAAAAACGTAAACAGAAGCATTCATTCATGATAAACACAACAAAAAACCTAAGTCCCCCCTATTCAAAATAGCGTACAAAACGATAAGGTTTTGAGCAAAATAACTTGGCAGGATTGTTCCTACACTGATTGACTAGCTTCTCTGTGAAAATAAGATTGATCCGCCATGTAATGCATGAGTGAGCACACATTAAAGGCAAAATTGTCACTTTTCAAAAGTCAAAAGAGTCAAAAAGTGAACATTTTGCCTTTAATGTGTGCTCACTCATGCGTGACTCGACGGACCAATTTTATTTTCGCACATAAGTTATTCAATAAGTGTATAAACAATCCTGCCAAGTTATTTTGCTCAAAACTTTATTGTTAAAAAGTTATGCTATTTTGATTAGGGGGGACTTAACTTGTTTTGTTGTGTTTAGAACAAGACGACGGCAAACTTGGACACGGGTAGTTTTTGCATGACTTTGGATAATAAGATCTTGCTCGATGATGCGTAAAGTGCTCAAAATTTTTGATATATCATTTTAAAGGCAATTTCCCAAGCTTTAATGTGATACCAATATCAACATATATATGTTTGTAATTGTGGATTTATAAGCTATCAAAGTCCGGTTTCGTTTTGTTTGACTCGCACTGTACATCATTTGTGGGGAGCCTTGCTCTGTGCCAGACAGTATAACATTACACCCTAAACAAAAATACAGTTTTATCATGTTTATTGTGGTGCGTAACATTCTTTTTAGCAGCTAATCATGATTTGTCTTACCAAAATGATAATCGAATCGCCGAATATATACAGACAAGGCAATTAATAAAACATTATGAAAAATTAACAGCTGCCGGTGGAACGAAATACCTGTTCCTTTCTAGCTTTTGCAATCCTCATAGAATTAATGCAGGCCCAACCAGGCTCCCATAGGCAATGGGTTAATATCCCCGACAATAACAGAATAATATGTTATTGTCGGGAATAATATCCCATTGCCTATCGGAGCCTGGTGGGTCAATATTATTGTCTGTAGGTGGGTAAATAATGTTGTGTTTGGCTGCCAAGAAAATTTGTTTTGCGCTCATGCGCTGCATTTTATATTTATCAATATAAACATGGAACAAAATACGGTTTCCAAATATCTCAATTATTTGTTTTCTTCGTGAAAAATATATTTAACATTTCTGGTCGATCAAATCATAACACGCTTTCCCAGATACAGTTAATTAAGCCCGAATTTCATATTTAGGTATGCACCAGATTGCACAATTTCAAGTCCAAAAATGCAAAAGCTCCCTACCGTGGGAGGGGGGACACCCCCCTCCCACACACTCCCTCCGCTCAGTCACTTCGCTCCCTCGCAATGTCTCACTCTCACCTTAGCTCTGGCTCAAAGTTGGCAACCCTGTGAGTGTGCATGGTTGGGCATGAGCCCCTACACAACAAAATCGTGAGCCCCTTTAGGTCTTTGCCCCCCCAATCCAAAACTGCTTCCGGCGCGCCTGCATATGCCACATTATGTATGATCCAACAACATAGCCTACAGCCAAGAATGAGTCCCGACATTCCCGAGGGAGCGAAGCGACCAAGCGCCGCTGGGGCAGAGCCAGAGGGGGAGGGTTTGGGAGGGGGTATCCCCCTCCCACGGGGAAGATTTTGCATTTATATACTTGAAATGGTGCATTTGGTGCACGTCACACAAGCAGCTAGAGCATTGCCAGCCTACACGGGAACTATACGTGGCCCGGTACAGAAAAAGTACTCACCCCATGGCCAAGACCATACGCAATTTACACAACAAACTGAGATAATCTGTTCGCGCGCGAAGCGCGCAGCGAAAACTTAAAATGGATGTATAGATTAGTTGTTGAACGTTAGAATTAACAAGTCTTAGCTCATACTATTTCTTTTTTCTTTCCCACTCTTCTCCTTTTTCTTTTTTCTTTTTTTTCGGGGGGGGGGGCTTTTTGGGGGGGCAAAAATGCGTTTTGCCCCCCCACTTTTTGGATTGGGGGGGCGGCCGCCCCCCCTGCCCCCCCACTTCCGGCGCCTATGGAGGCCGATTCAACATGTTGAATCGGCTACGACTGAGCGAAACCGTTTCCAGCCTGCCTGAAAACCAGTCGGATCGGGTCGAGTCGAGTCGGCTCTGTGTGCGGAGGGCTTTAGACGGTAGATGTACCTTGCTCATGTCTTCATATGATACGAAGAAGACATTTGGATGGTCACGTGACTTCCCCCATGGGAGCACATTCTCGAACCACGATCCTTGGACCACTGGTGGAGATAAATCAACGAATAACATGTATACATATTACATCCAATTTGTATGTAGAACAATAAGATGAATTTTGTTTTGTATAGTGTTGAGTTTTTTTGTTTAACACAAAAGGTTTAGAAACAATGTTCTAAGTGTATACGGCGACTCAAGTACGACCCGTAGTAGGTCGTACATGTTTTGAGGTTTGGCCGTTTCCTATCCTTGTGGATGTATCTATTTATTGAGCGTCATTGTAATAAGGTAATATTGCTAACGCAGTTATAGTTATATTAGAGACATCAGACATGTATTACTCCTTTCTGCGCTTATATGCAGGCAGATGATAAATTCAGATATAGACTTAAAATGCATGTAGTGAGGATTTTGAAGAACATGGCATTGGTATAGTGGCTCCTCCTGTATTCTCTCTTGAACTAATGTAAATAACGCAAAATAAAGTTTTTGGAATATCTTTATTTTTATAAGGAAGAAATATTGCTAAACGTTTGATCTCAATGCAAACATTTCCCTCCGATTAAAATGTTGGCCGTCAAATACAACTTTCGTCAGCGCTGTGACCAGACTTTACCAGACTGACCAGACACAGTTATTTACGGAGATAAATATAAAGTTTGTTTTGTGATCAGGTTCCCGTTGCAGAAGAGGCAATTGATTGTAAGTTACAATAGATTGTGAGTCAGGAACTTTGCACTTTTCAACCAATCATATTCCCGCATTTAGAGCACATGATCTGGCTTACAATCGACTGTATCTCTTTCTGCAACCGTGTCCAGAAGTTTAAAACTGTGTCTTCATATGAAATATCCATACAGGTGAACGTTCATGTTAATATCTTTCTTACTTCTTCCAACAATAAACTCTTCAAAGAACTGGTCCCATGATTCGTAGGTAGGCAAGGGCTTCAGGTAAAGGCAATGGTGGTAGTAGGAAACCGCGGCGTCCTTCGGGTTTCGAACAACATAGATGACTTTTGCCTTGGGGTCTTCGGGTCGGATGTCTTTGGGAAGAAGACGTGGTACGCAATGGGTCTTGAGGATCCTGGGTGAAGGCAGAGTCGCTGCAATTTCTCCAAAGGTTGGCGATGTCTGAACAAATACAACAACAAGGGATCCCATCGACCCAGTTTAAATTGTTTCTAATGTAAATTATACATCTACAAATTGTCCAACATGCATCCAATAAACGTATAGAGAAACGTAGCAAAAAGCGGAACAATTCAAAACATTCGCAGTAAAAATATACATTCACCTTATTAGTAACATGCTGGCAATTATAATCAATATAAACAACGATACCTTTCAAAGATATCGTTACCCAGGCCTAGGTTTGCAGTCATACCTCTCTTAGTGGCCACCTGTCTGTAGCAGCAAATCTGCCTCTAGTGGCCACCAAAAGGGATACCCTGTAGAAGAAAAAGGCGTTGTGCATGGTCTTGTATAGACAGGAATCACCCGTCTCTTCATCGGATATGGCCGTGAACAGACCGTCCAGCTAGCGGTATATAACGAACGATTTTTCGGTCTAGGTCTTGTGGAACCTGTATACATTACATAGGCCACCCATGTACAGTGGCCACTTTACCTGTTCACCTTGGTTGGTCACTACGATCACTATACACAGTTTTGACAGTTAAAATGTTATGTAACCTGTCTACAGAGGCCACTTGTGTACAGTGGATACTTTTCTTTGTTCACCTTGGATGGTCCCTATGCTCGTTATTGACTATACATTTTACATCCTCATCGTTGAAATGATCCTTGCAGATAAAAGCAGCGTTGTGAAACCTGTCTATAGAGGCTAAATTTGTACAGTGGCCACTGTTGCAACTGTTTTTTTTTCAACCTCGGGTGGTCACTATACACAGGTTTGACTAACAATTTTATGGAACCTTTCTATAGAGGTAATCTTTTTACAGTGCCGTCATTTTTTGTTTACCTTTGGTGATATACTCAGTTTTCACTGTAAAGTGTAAACTCAACAAATTTGAATTGATCCCCTGCATAGAAAAGCGGCGTTGTAGAACCTGTATTAGTGTATAAGATAGAGAACACCTGTGTACAGTGGCCACCTATTCTCATTAGGTTGTCACAGTACTCATCAGTATTGCCTGTAAACACATTTTACCTCCACATTATTTAAGTCGGTTACGATCTCCAGAAAGGATGTCTTGAAGGCCAGATGACTCCCTTCCAGACAAGAATCGTCTCCATCGTTCTGAATCAGCACGCAGATGTTCAGCATCCAAGTGGTACCTGCCGAGGGTTTGGAGATAGAACTTTAATGTACCATGCATGAAGGTATCTAGGCAGCTGGCCAAATTAGACCCATGTTTGTTTACATAAACTAAAAGTTAGCTCCGGGCCATTTCCGGGCCACCAAATTTCATTGATCGTAAATTCTATACTGGCCCGTTTGGGTAACCAAATTTGACAGAATTTGTTATATTTTTCCATGTTTGGGGCCACCAGAAATAGGTTTCGGGCCACACCAAGTTGAACAATTTTGTTTTTACTTGCCCGACTGGGCCACACGGCAAAAAGGTTATTTTCTAGCTGTATACATACCGGATTTCGGCCATGTAATAACGAATAAATCGTCTGGCCGAACTACGAAATCAGGAAGACAGTTCAAATATCGAGCGGGGAAATAATACGGATGAATAATCCCTTTGTATTCGTAGCATTTGTTGGCAACACATTCTGGAACTTTGGTCGAAAACTTCGGTTGCGTAGCAGATTCTGAGAAAACAAAACATTGTAAAACAAGGTTTATTGCTTTGTTGTGGGTGTATTATTGTAACTGTAACTTGTCTTTCCATATACACCACTATAATATGACAATAATAAATACTAAATAGGCAATTTAGTAGTTACAGGGGCATTGGGTTTTGGTAAGGGCATGCACCCTAAGAATTTGACAAAAACAGTAAAAAGAAACATAAATTATTGGGAATCCAAATAACAAGTTAAGAAATACATAAGCAACCCCAATCTCAATTTCAAATAGTGAAACTCTTTCACCCATGCTTTTCATGTATAAATCCAACTCTACTTGCCCTTTTATCATTCACATTTAATTACTCGGTTACGTTATACAGAAAATTCATGAAACCTCCAGCAATATACGTCTGATCTCTAATTTACATTACAAACAAAGCACGTGTATAATTATCAAAATGCTTGAAAATTACCCTTCTAAAAGACATTTTGTGTGGTAATAATAATTGAATGATACCTTCATACTGCAACTCATTTCAATAAAAAAAAAAACTGCGTCCAAATGATTGTTTATGCCCGAGTCAGTATTTGACACAGTTTCCGCGATGTAGAACAAAGTTCACTATTTCTAGACTAACATTCGGTCTTGAAATTGGAAATAATATGATCGCTGTCATGTGCTGGTAATATAATATCAAACTACTTTGGCAAATACTATTTGGATAGACTCGAGCAAATACAGGTGTAGACCCTATACTGTACACTGTACAATAGTGATATAGGGCCACTCTTTAAAGTGTGGAGGGGGGGGGGGGGGGGGGCTGCCCCCCTCCATGTCCCATGGTAGTTGCGTCCATGACGATATAACATGTTTGAAATGATTGTTGATAATATTTTTGTGATAATGTTTTTGAAAGGGGAATCTGTTTGGCCTCGTTTGTAGGTGCCCTATATTTTATACAGCTATTTGGTATAGATTATAAATTGTCTGGCATAGGCACCGGCCGCCAGACTAAACATGACCATGACCATGTTCAGATATTGTTGTGACGTGTTGGGTGCGCCTAACGGCTAATTAAAGGGGTAGTGCAGTTTTGGTAAGGCTGAACTTTATTAATTAACATCTGCACAATATCATTACCAACTAATAGTTATAACTCGATCATGCTCGAAAGGTATACAAAATTAAAAACGACTAAGTCAAAAGCCTGTTTTCATTCAAAAAGAGCAACGCTCTCTAAAAAAGCATTCAACCATATTCATACAAAAGTATGCATGTGATGTTTTGTTGAAATAATGATTAAATAGAGATCATCAACAACTATTTAAAAAAAATCATTAAATAAATCCGATTTGATAATATAATATGACATTTCAGCCGTTTCTGAACCGATTTTGATCAATTTAGGTTTATTCTGCCATTAAAAGTGTATGCTTTCAATTTGACACTATTCATTATCTCACAGCAAAATTATTTTGTGCAGCGCCTATACCAAAACTGAACTACCCCTCATTCCTGTAATGGTAGTACATGGTAGTACATGTACATGCAATGAATAATTCGGAACTGTATGGCATGTATGGCATCCAATTTCAGTGATATAAAATAATATACATGCGGCGCGAAGAGTTACTGGTTATGCGTGAGTCAGCATTAGACACTGTTTCCGCGATGAAGAAACTCGAACAAAGTTTAGTCATTTCATTAGACTCTTACCCATTCTTGTGAATCTAAATGTGATCGCTTTCATGTGGTATCATACGGCAAACATACCTATGTGCATGATGGACTAGACTCGAGCAAATATAGGCGTATATACCATAAGACCACCGGGGGATGTGGCAAACAGATATGAATTATATGCGCGCAATGACCTCCGAAAGTCGGAACTAGTGGCCGCTCCTTAGACCCCCGTTTTTAAGTTGGCTTGGCTACTTCCCCGCTTCTTAGTCCCCCGTTTTTAAGTTGGTTGAGGCACGTTTTGAAGTTATTTGAGGCACTCCCCCGCTCCTTATAGACCCCCGTTCTGAAGTTATTTGAGGCACTCCCCCGCTCCTTAGACCCCCGTTCTGAAGTTATTTGAGGCACTCCCCCGCTACTTAGACCCCCGTTCTGAAGTTATTTGAGGCACTCCCCCGCTCCTTAGACCCCCGTTCTGAAGTTATTTGAGGCACTCCCCCGCTCCTCAGACCCCCGTTCTGAAGTGTTTGAGGCACTCCCCCGCTTCCTTAGACCCCCGTTCTGAAGTTATTTGAGGCACTCCCCCGCTCCTCAGACCCCGCGCTTTCGGTCTTCCGTATGATTTATTCAAAGTGAAATACAAACACAACAATTTACTGTGAAATTAGAGTATTTCAGTACATACCTGAATCCATGGTCATGAGGGTTATGGAGAATCCGAAATAGTTTGTGTTTACGGCATCCAACTTGGGGACATCGATGCTTTTGAACGCCTCGTCTGAAAATGTACTATAGGCCCCGTGGTGACCCGGTTATATGGGTTCCCGATCAATAAACATTCACGATAGTCTACATGTCATATGACAGGCAAATCGTGCCAAAAAACCCAGCTCAAGAATGTTATAATAGTGATGCATGGGCCCTGGACCTCCGAAGACCTACACAGTAAAAAAAAATTAAACAACTTTTTAAACAACCAAAAACGCTGTTTAAGCCGGTCCCTCTAACAACGTTGTTTAAAATTTTGAACAACCAAGATGTTGGTTGTTCAAAATTCTAAACAATGTTGTTAGAGGGACCGGCTTAAACAGCGTGTTTGGTTGTTTAAAAAGTTGTTTAATTTTTTTTTACTGTGTACGATGGGATGTGGATCACCAGTATTGCAGGCCATCGCACAGAGAGTGTGTGATTATGCTGACGTACGTGCTGTGCCTTCGCTTGGAAACTTCATCAGTGCTGTCAAAATTAGGGTTTTGACTAGATATATATCAAGAAGAAGGCTGGCCGCGAACAAATCCATGCATCCTTACGAATCAATATCGTTTTGGCACGACCCGCTTTTCATAATTGTATCTGCTACTTATAGCTCCACAGCACATGATGTTGTTTGTCATGTCATTGCCGAACTACAATTGGGCCAGACGAAGCGAATATAATTTGTACATTCTTGAACATGTTTCATGGCGGAGATGATGGAGATCTGCGGAAGTCAGAAAGTTCGTTTTTTTTTTCAGGGCTGATGAATGAAAATAGATCATTCCCTAAACAAAAGAATCTATAAGTCAGTGAGCCTAATTCAATTCGAAGATTTGCAAGGCACTAATGTATAACCCGTTATTGAAATCATTATTAACAACTCACTGGTCCACCCCCGATCATTCACATCTGAATAGAGTGCTGACTTCAGGGCCGGGATTCAGGGACATTGGAGGCCAAACATGAGAAGATAATGGGGTGCAGTATGTAGAGTACAATATCTAGAATCAATGAGTTCTTGAAATCATTATTAACAACTCAATGGTCAACCCCCGATCATAATGAAAACGGGTGAAATACACCTGAATAGCATAATGGAGGTACATCAGCGACTGTGTTGTGTTGATTTCTAATTGTTGGGGGCCATTAAGAAAGATCAATATATAGACCAAGCAGGGGAGGAATAATGGAGGGGGGTACCTTTCATTCTTCAACTGATTTGTCTTAATTTACAACATGATTCCCACACTTTTAAAAGTACGATTTAGTTTTAATTAATAGGGGGAAATTAATAAATACAGTTGTATTTATAACTCCAAGCAAATTTCCTCCTTTTTCAAGTTTTGGCCCATGACTGCCACTTCGGCTTTAAACGTCACTGAATAATCAGGTTGATGAATATATTATCAGGGTATTGCATGATTCTTGTAAATATTTACTGTCGAGTTGGCCCGACTTGGTATATAGTCCGTGGGCCAGAGGGGTCTACCGGTGACCCCCCCCCTATGATCCTCCGACTTGGGTGTCATTTGGTTTATTGATATGTCTAATGTTAGAAACAAAATGTTCCCAAGAAAAAAACTCATTTGCACTATGTTTTTTTACTACTTTTTGGGAGCTATGTAAAAATAGCACTTTTTCATTTTTGCTGCATTTCTTAGGGTTGTTGAAAATAGAGATTGCATTAAATGCTCTCATTTCATAATGGCTAGGTCTGTATCAACTAAACTTTGCTGATACATATGTCTACATAAGCATAATACACAGACACAGTTTCATGGTCAAAGTTGATTGGCTTCATATAATTATGACGTCATCAAATTTGCATATGAAAAATCATGGACTTTTCCTTGAACAAAACGGTCAAAAAAACAATGTTCATTAGTACAGTTTATTTTTTTCACCATGAAAATGATGATAATGAGCTGAAACTTATGTTGTCTATTTCTAAAAGTATATTAAGATCAGAAATGGTGTTATTCCTTGAATATAATGTACCAAAATGAAATTTTGATTACGTAATCACCATGCGTCATATGAGTTTTAAGGCATTATGATGGCCATGTTGTGTAGGGCCCAAGTGAATACATATTGCTTCCTCTTTGATTTCTTTATTCGAGAACCAATCACTCTCATATTTAGCATGTATGTAAAACTAGTAGGGCTCTATAGTTTGCAATAAGTAAAATTTCAAAAGGTCATCATATGAGGGCGCTATTTACTAAATGTTGATAAAAACATACAAAATCCTATAAATTCGGATAAAAAATGTTTTTTTCTCGATCCGTCTGCTTTGTATCGACAACTTGATATTTGTTTGAATTATTATGCAAATTTTCTTTTACTAGAATGAAATTTAAGACTGTTATGTGGTATATTATATGTTTTAGGCCCTAAATTAGGCATAATTCTATCTGAATGTTACCTTAAAAGTGGAATAGGGATTGCATTGCGCTACATACAAACAATTTCAGATTATTCATTTAATAGTAACCCTATGTATCTAGTCCTGAGTGAGATTTTCAATAGCATTTTTACTCCAATATCAAGTTAAGATAAAATGTTTGGGAAAAATTCTAGTCAGAAACTTGTTCTTCAATATTTGTATTATTCTTCTGTTTGGCATGACATTTCTTTTCAGAGAAGATAACAAAATTAACACCTATTGTCTGCAGTTCATTATTTTGATACCTACCCTGCAAAAGTGACAGAAACGTCATTGTGATAACTAAATGAGTAGAATTTTTCCCATGCATGCCTTTATGATTACCATGGTGACAGAAATTAAATGGTGATAAAATTAAAGTTAACGTCCACATTGAAATATGTTTTAGATCATGAAAAGCTGTCTAGCATTTAGAGGCACATGCATGGGAACGTATGTGTGTGTAGAACTGTTAACTCCTTTTGCAACATTTGCGCACTTATTTTGTTACCAAAACAACGTACTATGTCAATATTCATAACAAACGGGATACTAAGTACATTCCATTAACCACTGACACCTCACATATGATCTGCTAGCATGACGGCCTGTGAAAGCATAGCTGTGGCATTAGCTAATGTCAGTTAGATCCATCTTTCATGATTGTTTTTCTTCATTATGAATAAAGGTGATATATAATGTATATACATCAAATTTCATCATGGAACTTAAGCATTACACCGTCTGTCTCATATACTAGCTGTAGTGATGAGATATAATGTCAACATATCACCTTTACGCCAGGAAATTATGATAAAGAATGATACCAAAATTAAGCATCTACCTTCTAGCTGCGCCACATCTTTAAAGGGGTAGTTTAGTTTTGGTAGAGAGGGCGCTGCACATCGCAATTTTTTTGTGAGGTAATGAAAAACTGAGTGTCGAATTTGAGAGAACATGCAATTTTAATGGCAGAATAAACTTTATTTGGTCAAAATCGACCCAGAAACGGCTGAAATATCAATAAATATATCTGATCTTATAATTATTTGGGGCCCATATAATTAGATGATTTTTTGAAAAAAATTTAAAAATGCTTGCACTTTTTCAAAAATTTTCAAAAGCGTTTTTTAAATGGTTGTTGATGATCTCGCTATTTAATCATTATATCAACAAAACATCACATGCATAATTTTGGTTGAAAATGGTTGAAACCAATGCCTTTTTAAAAAAGCGCCCTCTTGTGTTTTAATGTCTCTTTTTGAATGATAACAGGCGTTTTACTTGGTCGTTTGTAATTTTGTATACCTTTCGAGCATGGTGGAGTTATAACTATTAGTTTATAATGTTACTGTGCAGGTTTTGGCTGCTAAAGTTCAGCCTTACCAAAACTAAACTACCCCTTTAATGTTCACACATTACTCAGAAATTATACTAGTTTTTGAAGCGCTTGATCCTAAACCAGCACCATGCAATCACAAAAGAGCACCCCAAACTTGGGCAGGCTGGCTCCTGACCAATCACGAGCCAAGTTACTAATTTGCCACAGTCAATAGAAGATATCTTAAAACCAACTGCTGCCAGATGCATATGAAACCGTAAGCTACTGGCTCATCCTTAACATGTAAATGAGGTTACAATTGATTTCACTTAACCAAACTGCTGAAAAAATTCTAATTTATGCTGAAGACTTTTAATTGTAGTCAAGAGCACAAGAACACAACACAGTAATTATCTCTGATATTAATATCACACTCACTACAATCCTAAACATACACCAACTAAATGAAAATCTTACCACGACAAAATTTACATTTAGATAATTGTGCGGGTCTGAACTGTACCATATGACCAGGGGTAATAATGCGCTTAGAGGCTGTTCTGCATTAGGCGCAGACTGCTATATAAGTGGCGCTATATAAGTGCGATTTATTATTATTATTATTATTATTATTATTATTATTATTATTATTATGTGTGGACAACTGTGTTGGGAGGACACTTTCCCTGGCGCGGAACGGCATCCGTCAGAACATGCAAGCTCCAGAAAAAGACCCATCAGCAACAAAGCGTTAAACAGACCACTACTTTGCTACACCTTCAAGCTGTTCAAGCGACTAATTCTGACCCGCTTATGCGCAGTTGTAGAACCATCTCTGATGAAGGAGCAGGCAGGATTCCGGTCTGGGAAGTCTTTCACAAGACAACTGCTTAACCTTACCCAACATATAGAAGATGGTTTCCAGTAAGTGTCTTAACTTGAGTTGTGTTTGTAGACCTCTTAACAGCTTATTCTGCTGTCAACCACCACAGGCTCTACACAAACTATTGAATGTTAACAACATGCACCCGACCAAAATGGTCAAGACCCTGATTGAAAACTTCTTGGTTGAGCTGTTTGGAAAGAAGAGTCGTTTGCGCAGGCAGAAGAATGGCCTCCCCAAGGAAGCATTCTGGCCCAACTCTGTTCAACATTCATGGGCGTAGATCTGTCATTGATACTTATTCATCGAGGGGGGGGGGGGGGGGGAATGATCTATTGATTCATCCCTCCCTGATGAATATGTATTACGTAAGTATCTACGCCCATGTCAACATTTATGTTAACGATCAACCTATATCTACCC
Source organism: Echinarachnius parma (assembly GCA_037951105.1). Classification (NCBI taxonomy): domain Eukaryota; kingdom Metazoa; phylum Echinodermata; class Echinoidea; order Clypeasteroida; family Echinarachniidae; genus Echinarachnius; species Echinarachnius parma. The sequence goes on along the minus strand of JBAMJV010001617.1, from coordinate 133,534 downwards.
TGAGACCAGGAGTTTCATTTGTGCAGACGACCTGTGTATCACCACCCAAAGTGATGACTTCCCTAAGGCAGAAGCCATCTTGTATGAGGGACTTACCAACCTATCCTTGTACTACGAGGATAATAATCTGAAGTCTAATTCAACTAAATCTGAAATATGCGCCTTTCATCTGAAGAACATGCATGCAAACCAGAAATTGAAGATCACTTGGAATGGAACTAGACTGCGACACTGTGATAGTCCTCTCTACATATCTAGGGGTGACCTTAGATAGATCTTTCAAAAGTACAAGGCCTATATCACCAAGCTCAAGGGGAATGTCAGCTCCAGGAATGCCTTTCTTGGCAAACTGAGCACATGCAACATGTCCTAGTGGAGTGCAATCCCGACAACAATCAGATCTACCGCTCTGGCTCTCTGTTATACTATGTTGCAGAGTATGCCTGCACAGATGTGGGAAAGCTCAGCACATGCAACGAAGAACACAAGCTTCCGTTATATCACATGATGTATGAGACGAACGAGGACTGATAACATATATCTGATCTCTGGCATCGCACCCCCTGAAATAAAGAGGGCTGCTGATAGCCAGAAGGAACGACTGAGACAAACAGAGGAGGAAGGACACCCACTGCATCCTTGGCCCACTAAGTCACGGTAAGCTTCCTTTCACGCGTGTCTTCAAGAGGCTCAAACTCTGGGAAGAGAGATTGAGCTTTAGGAGATGCCAGTAGTGTATGCCTATGGTGCCATCGAGAAACTGTCAGCAGGATTCAACCAACCCTTGATGACTTTGCGTAGCCTGAATAGGTTTTGGCAGGCGTAGGAAGATGCAAACCAACATATTGAACTGGGGATATCTCGAAGGTGCAGCAGAATGCGAGTGCGGCCAAGCCCCTCAGATCATGGACCACCTGCTTAATTTTGATCTGGTACATTGAATGTGCACAATCAAAGATCTGACAGAGGCAAACGACGTAGCGCTCAGATTTTCCCGAAATTGGCAGGAATATGTGTGATGATACAAAAGGTGGGGGTAAAAAACAACAACAACCGATAATCTCCTTTGAAAACAAACAGTTTATCAATCTGCAGCAGAGAATGCCTTCACTGTACGGGTGCGGGAGAGATTCTATCACGTAGAAAGGGTAGACTTATCTCTAACAGTTGTCCATCGCCAAAAATTATCGAGGCATAGCTCTGAAAAACGGCCTTGTTTTGTTTTGATGAAAAGAGACTTATAGCAGCGGCGATTGGCCTTTTCAAAATGAAAATGGGAACCTTCGGAGCGTCGATCTGCCTTTTTTAAATGAAAGACGGGACCCTTAGGAGCGGCTGGATTGGCTGTAAAACAGGGGTCTTTGAAGTGACACATACCCGTATTGCAAATACTTTAAACACGAGTACCCCCCCCCCCCCCCACACCCCCTTGGGGTCATTGATGACGATGGTTGACCATGGTTTATTGCCGTTTGTTATCGACATGCCACATTGATCTTCGTAGCTTATTTTATGCCATGGATATCTCCTAAGGAAAATGCATTTAAAAGGAAAAAAAGTTCAAGACAGAAATGTGTCGTCCATCCTCCGTTGTTATAAATCATGTATGCTCTGCCACCGTTTCCCTCACAGTGGATAAAACAGCGAATCGATATCAACAATGTTGCCATAGTGGCTTTTCAGGCCGTGATCCTTCCAGATCATTTAGGGTTTTCAGGAAGGCCAAATTATATTGAACGGTTACAACTTTATCTTTACCATTTCTATGTGTCAATGACTAATGGAATGTCTCCACTTAATTGCTCTACATAAACTTTGATGTAAAATCATGTTTGATGAATATGAATATGAATAGTATGCTTCATCTTTATTAAAGAAAAAGAGTTGCAGAAAATACAAAACAATGCTGTACACACAGACTTCCCCTGTGCATATAGGTTTTGTAAACTCTCTGTTACCCTGGTACCCCCCAAACTTATAATGTTCATCCTTGTTAATGAGACGTACTATGCTGTTCCCTTTTCTAAAAAGGGTGGTCCAAGCAAAAAAGTAATATAATTAATGTTTTTCTGTTTAAATCTCACTAGATGTATAATAGCTATTTTGTGTTTATTATGTTTATTTTGATATTCGTAAATGTATTCAGATAGAAACAACATACTCGGTGCTAGATTAACAGGGCTGAACAAATACATAAAAACATATGTATCGCAAGGTATTTCTTATTTCACTTTCAAGGTCACATTCAGACAGTTATAAACTATTATACATATATATCCTTGGAAGTATGAACTTGCATAAACTTGCATACTGTACTAATGAAACAAAACCGAGTTGTCAACACAAAACCATCAGTTTAAGAAAAAAACTCATAATTGAGGAGGGATCAAATAATGAACTGTGATGCCAAAAAGAATAATACAAAATATTGAAAAACAAATTTATGGCAAGATGCCCCTAAACATTTTGCTTTAATTTGATTCGTAATAGATATGCTATCGAAAATCTCACTCGGGACTAGATTAATAGAGTTAGGATTAAATAAACAATCAAAATAGTTTGTATGTAGCGCACTGTATTTCCTATTCCACTTTTTAAGTAACATTTAGACGTAATTATGCCTGATTTATGCCCTAAAAAATATAAGATACAACACAATAGTCTTTAATTTCATTCGAGGAAAAGTAAATTTGCATAATAATGCAAACTAAAAATCAAGTTGTCTATAAAAATAGACAAATAGAGAAAAAGGCCTCATTATATCGGAATCTATGGGATTTTGTATGTTTTTATCAAATTTTAGTAAATAGCGCCCTCATTATGATGACCCTTTGAAATTCTAATTATTGCAAACTAAAGAGCCATACTAGTTTTACATATGTGCCAAATATGAGAGTGATTAGTCCTCAAATAAAGAAATCAAAGAGGAAGCAATATGTACCGACTTGGGCCCTACTCAACATGGCCATCATATGCCTTAAAGGGGACCACCAGGCAAAGGACAACACATTATTATATGTTTTGGTACCATTGTGTGATATCAAATATATACCCAACATTTTGCAAAGGGTTGTGTGATTTATAAACAAAGCAATTAATTTCCACCACATACGGAACCACGGCTATTTCCTGGTTCCACACGGGCCAAGCATTTGCGAGTGCGCCAATGCTTTCACGCGTACGTCAATAGAATCCCGGATGATTCGTTCGCTCTGCACAGAGCGCTCTGGCTCTCCGCACATGTAGTCTACGCAATTCAGACCGCATGAACGCATGGTTGAGAATGGTGATGCGTTTTCCAATTATATATTTTTTTCTGAAAACATATTTTTGTGAACTTGTTGAAGGAATGGAATACTAACGATGTTACCTTTCTATAATAAGAATATTATTTTTGGGTGGTGGTACCCTTTAAAACTGCATATGACGCATGGTGATTACGTAATAAAAACGTAATTTTTGTACATTATATTCAGGATAACACCATTTCTGATCTTAATATACTTTCAGAAATATACAACATAAGTTTCAGCTCATTATCATAATGTTCACAGTGAAAAATTAAACTGTACTAATGAACATTGTTTTTTTGACCGTTTTTTTTTCAAGGAAATTCCCATGATTTTTTTTTTTTTTACTATTAAATGAATAATCTGAAATTGTTTGTATGTAGCGCAATGCAATCCCTATTCCACTTTTAAGGTAACATTCAGACGGAGTTATGCCTAATTTAGGGCCTAAAACATATAATATACCACATAACAGTCTTAAATTTCATTCTAGGAAAAGAAAATTTGCATAATAATTCAAACAAAATATCAAGTTGTCGATACAAAGCAGACGGATCGAGAAAAAAAAAAAACAATTTTTATCCGAATTTATAGGATTTTGTATGTTTTTATCAAAATTTAGTAAATAGCGCCCTCATATGATGACCTTTTGAAATTTTACTTATTGCAAACTATAGAGCCCTACTAGTTTTACATACGTGCTAAATATGAGAGTGATTGGTTCTCGAATAAAGAAATCGAAAGAGGAAGCAATATGTATTCACTTGGGCCCTACACAACATGGCCATCATAATGCCTTAAAACTCATATGACGCATGGTGATTACGTAATAAAAAATTTCACTTTTGTACATTATATTCAAAGAATAACACCATTTCTGATCTTAATATACTTTTAGAAATAGACAACATAAGTTTCAGCTCATTATCATCATTTTCATGGTGAAAAAAATAAACTGTACTAATGAACATTGTTTTTTTGACCGTTTTGTTCAAGGAAAAGTCCATGATTTTTCATATGCAAATTTGATGACGTCATAATTATATGAAGCCAATCAACTTTGACCATGAAACTTTGTCTGTGTATTATGCTTATGTAAACATATGTATCAGCAAAGTTTAGTCGATACAGACCTAGCCATTATGAAATGAGAGCATTTAATGCAATCTCTATTTTTACCAACCCTAAGAAATGCAGCAAAAAATGAAAAAGTGCTATTTTTACATACCTCCCAAAAAGTAGTAAAAAAACATAGTGCAAATGAGTTTTTTTCTTGGGAACATTTTGTTTCTAACATTAGACATATCAATGAACAAAATGACACCCAAGTCGGAGGATCATAGGGGGGGTCACCGGTAGACCCCTCTGGCGCGCCCACGGACTAATACTTGCTGCATTTACTTGGTAGTTTTTAATCCTCCCGAATACTTCATTGGATTATATATAATGATGACATAATGAGGCGGCTAGTTGGATACAAAGTGTTGATCATCCATGTCCCATGAAATAAAAAGTGGTCATATGTTTGCTCAAATTGTTAACAAACTCGCAGTTCCCATTTTCTTTTATTTCCCTCGTTACGTGGTATCGCACGTCACGTACAGGCTTTTGTAAAAATGGGAATTAATATTAGTCTGTGGAAGCACCTGTTATGATACGTCGATATGCGTGCATGAAAATATAATATCGGGATATTCCCACTGAATTTATTATTCTTTTGCAATAATATGCACCGGACAGACATTGACTTGGGTGGAATTTTGTATCATCTTCATAACTGATTACTGACTTTGAAATGGAGAGTAAACCAAAGAGGGGACGACCACGTACGATAGTCGATTCGGCTCAGCGGAAAAAGGAGCGAGACGAGCAGTATCGATTCAACCACCGCGAGGAGCTCCGCCTGAAGGGCCGGGAGCGCAAGCGGGTGACCGTGTGCGAGGAAACCATGGACAAACTGCTTGATCTGCAGACCAAACTCTCGTTGAATTCACCCAACGAAGTTATCAACCTGCTCATTCAAGTGTTAGTTTGATGGGATTAGAAATATGTTCAACCATTTATATACTAGATTTACTCAATCATTTTACTTTTTAGATGTGAATGTGATGATGATGAATGATGAGCAGATGAGTGTTTGTGGTCATTTATAATAGAGAATTAAATCTTTAAAAAAGCCTGTCTGACTTTTTCCCACAAATTTTGACATGGGGATTCGATTTGGGGGCAGATGCCGGTGCCAGTCTGAATTAATGGGGGGGGGGGGGGGGGGGGGGGGGCAACACCTATGCCATATAGCATACACAGTAAACTAGTTTGTGAGATTAACCAAAAATGTAAAAATATTTCTAGCTATAATTATAATAAACTAAATGTGGATAGGGGGAAGGTAAAATTAAACACAATTTGAGACTTGCGTTGAGCCTTCTGATGTCAAAAGTACTTTTAATTCCTATTTGAGAATATCTGATCTTCAGAAATACTGCAATGGATCTGTGCCAAAGCTGTACTGCCTTCTAAATACAAAAGAAGACCAGTTGTTGACATGTTTAGGCTTCTGCCCAGTCAACTTCCCAAATTCCTCCTGAAACTACAATAATATGATACAATTACAATGGAAGCCAGTGCCAGGAAGGATTACACAATTTATGTTGTGTCTGCAAAGTGTGAATAGATAGCATTTCAATAGTTGTCTGGACAGGACAATAGCTTTTGACTTACATTCCAAAGTATAACAATGAATGTAGGTCAATTTGTGACTAAGGAATTATTTACAACCAGCTTTGAACTACTTAGAAGATTAACAGCTAACAAAGTCAAACATAAGACCATTGATGCCAGCATCAAATAGGACATTAGTGTGAAAAAACATATAGTTTGAGGCTAGGAAGACGGGGGATTTCCCCAGTGTTTTCTTGGACAATGAGGGCAGCTTTCACTAACATGTTTTTTACAGGCAAAGGAGTAAGGGGTTAATGCAGTATTATATGCAGTTAAGCCTGGGGCCCGGCCCGGATTGCCGGGCCAAACCCGCCGGGTTTGGCTTCCCGGCCGGGCCGGGCCGGGTTCCGGGTTGGAGAGACGATTGCCAAAACCCGGGGAAAAAAACCCGGTAAAAAACATGTGTTTTGGAAAAGTTATATTCCCGTTTGAATGACACACTTATTCCAGTTTCTTTCGCAGTTTTTGTAAGTGGAAAACGGGATCAAAACAACCTCAAAACATTTCCGATATCTGCTAAATAAGTTGATTTTTAAATCGGGATTTGTCGACAATTCGATGAAGTTCCGTTTCAGATATTTGGGGGCTTTTTGGGGTATCATTTTCTCTTGGGCATATCAAAGTTTTTTCAGCATACCATATCGTAACTTTGTTTGCTAATTTTGAGAAGATGATAACGATGTTCCAGATAAGTTTGACATCGTTTTATCAGCAATCATTTTGATATTGCCTGCTCTTATTTTGCGATGATGAAAACGATGTTTCATATTTGTTTTGCGTCATATTCTCGAAGCGCATTATCGTAACTTTGTTCGCTTATTTCAAGAAGATGATAACGATATTCCAGATTAGTTTGACATCGCTTTATCGGCAATCATTTTGATATTGCCTGCTCTTATTTTGCGATGATGAAAACGAAGTTTCAGATTTATTTTGCGTCATATTCTTGAAGCGCATTATCGTAACTTTGTTCGCTAATTTCAAGAAGATGATAACGATATTCCAGATTAGTTTGACATCGCTTTATCGGCAATCATTTTGATATTGCCTGCTCTTATTTTGCGATGATGAAAACGAAGTTTCAGATTTATTTTGCGTCATATTCTCGAAGCGCATTATCGTAACTTTGTTCGCTAATTTCACGAAGATGATAACGATTTTCTAGATTAGTTTGACATCGCTGTATCATTTTGATATTGCCTGCTCTTATTTTGCGATGATGAAAACGAAGTTTCAGATTTATTTTGCGTCATATTCTCGAAGCGCATTATCGTAACTTTGTTCGCTAATTTCACGAAGATGATAACGATTTTCTAGATTAGTTTGACATCGCTGTATCGGCAATCATTTTGATATTGCCTGCTCTTATTTTGCGATGATGAAATCGATGTTTCAGATTTATTTTGTGTCATAATCTTGAAGCGCATCATCGTAACTTTGTTTGCTAATTACAAGAAGATGATAACGATATTCTAGATTAGTTTGACATCGCTTTATCGGCAATCATTTTGATATTGCCTGCTCTTATTTTGCAATGATGAAATCAATGTTTCAGATTTATTTTGCATCATAATCTCGAAGCGCATCATCGTAACTTTGTTCACTAATTACAAGAAGATGATAACGATATTCCAGATTAGTTTGACATCGCTTTATCGGCAATCATTTTGATATTGCCTGCTCTTCTTTTTGCGATGATGAAAACGATGTTTCATATTTATTTTGCGTCATATTCTCGAAGCGCATTATCGTAACTTTGTTCGCTAATTTCAAGAAGATGATAACGATATTCCAGATTAGTTTGACATCGATTTATAGGCAATCATTTTGATATTGCCTGCTCTTATTTTGCGATGATGAAAACGATACATGAGTCGACATAAATGCCGTGATTTTACCGTTTACGTTATCAAAATGAAGCGAAAACATTACGAATATTAGTCAATAAAAAATTATCATCGTAAGTATGCTTATTTAATAAGTCCGACAGACGATAAATGGGTCGAAATAAATGCCAAAATTATACCGATTGCGTTCTCAAAATACGCGAAAACGTATTTCTTCGGACCTCAGTAACTTATCACATGAAATTATCATATATTTGATAATGTTGATGTTTCAGATATTTTAAGCACCATTTTCTTGTAGCGACTCATGTCTAAACGTCTGTTTGAATTATTATATTTGATTAACTAATATTCGTAAGGTGTTCGCTTCATGTTTAACCCGTAACGTTCATCACAAATATTAATGTTCAACTCTTTTATATAAAGAGGAATTCAAGTCCAAGTCACTTGGGCAAACTAAAAATAGTATACTTTACAAAATATACGGCAATGCTATAGGGCGATTTTTTCTTTTAAAAAAGGAATCGTGATTGCATTTTCGTTTCAATATGTCCATAAATCACCTTTCATGCTATATAAAGTTCGAAACACATTACAATCAACTTGATCTTTGAAGCATTATTCCATTATTCTCATAGTCGCAAACATCGCGACTCGCACCTCGTATTAAAACGGGGTACTCGCACATGGCGGCTTAACCAGCTTTCCCTAACGTCCGCATAACTAGTCGGCGGGAAGAAAAAAACAAACACGCTTCGAAGCAGATGCCCCGATTCACACATGCGCACGCACACACACAGTAGCCTGAGGAATGCCATCGATTTATTCAATAATAATCATCACTCTACGCACACGACATACATTTAGTTCTTGGCCACAATCGTCTTTACTTTTCTTCCACCAAATCATATCACCAGAATCAGAATCTTTATTCAAAAATTCAACTTGCATATCCATCATCGTTCCATAATAGCATTGATTATAGCAAACATATAATTTGCAAACAAACAAAATAAAGATTAATAAGTATGAAATACAACATTGTACGTGGCATGCATTTTTAATTTTTAATTCAATATGATTCAAACGGACGATAACTCAGTCGAAGGAAGTGCTGTGGTTTTACCGATTTCGTCCTAAAAAATTGAGCGAAAACGTTACGAATATTAGTCAATCAAAAACTCGTCGTAATTCTGAAATTTAATAATTCAAACAGACGATAAATAAGTCGAAATAAGTGCCGTGATTTTAGCAATTGCGTCCTCAAAATGAAGCGAAAACGTTACGAATATAAGTCAATCAAAAACTCGTAACTCTGAAATTTAATAATTCAAACAGACGAAAAATAAGTCGAAATAAGTGCCGTGATTTCAACGATTGCGTCCTCAAAATGAAGCAAAAACGTTACGAATATAAGTCAATCAAAAACTCGTCGTAATTCTGAAATTTAATAATTAAAACAGACAATAAATAAGTCGAAATAAGTGCCGTGATTTCAACGATTGCGTCCTCAAAATGAAGCGAAAACGTTACGAATATAAGTCAATCAAAAACTCGTCGTAATTCTGAAATTTAATAATTCAAACAGACGATAAATAGGTCGAAATAAGTACCGTGATTTCAACGATTGCGTCCTCAAAATGAAGCAAAAACGTTACGAATATAAGTCAATCAAAAACTCGTCGTAATTCTGAAATTTAATAATTCAAACGGACGATAAATAAGTCGAAATAAGTGCCGTGATTTCAACGATTGCGTCCTCAAAATGAAGCGAAAACGTTACGAATATAAGTCAATCAAAAACTCGTAATTCTGAAATGTAATACTTCAAACAGACGATAAATAAGTCGAAATAAGTGCCGTGATTTCAACGATTGCGTCCTCAAAATGAAGCGAAAACGTGGCATGCATGATGCATTTTTAATTTTTAATTCAATGATTCAAACGGACGATAACTCAGTCGAAGGAAGTGCTGTGATTTTACTGATTGCGTCCTAAAAAATTGAGCGAAAACGTTACGAATATAAGTCAATCAAAAACTCGTCGTAATTCTGAAATTTAATAATTCAAACGGACGATAAATAAGTCGAAATAAGTGCCGTGATTTCAACGATTGCGTCCTCAAAATGAAGCGAAAACGTTACGAATATAAGTCAATCAAAAACTCGTCGTAATTCTGAAATTTAATACTTCAAACAGACGATAAATAAGTCGAAATAAGTGCCGTGATTTCAACGATTGCGTCCTCAAAATGAAGCGAAAACGTGGCATGCATGATGCATTTTTAATTTTTAATTCAATGATTCAAACGGACGATAACTCAGTCGAAGGAAGTGCTGTGATTTTACTGATTGCGTCCTAAAAAATTGAGCGAAAACGTTACGAATATAAGTCAATCAAAAACTCGTCGTAATTCTGAAATTTAATAATTCAAACGGACGATAAATAAGTCGAAATAAGTGCCGTGATTTCAACGATTGCGTCCTCAAAATGAAGCGAAAACGTTACGAATATAAGTCAATCAAAAACTCGTCTTAATTCTGAAATTTAATACTTCAAACAGACGATAAATAAGTCGAAATAAGTGCCGTGATTTCAACGATTGCGTCCTCAAAGTGAAGCGAAAACTTGGCATGCATGATACATTTTTAATTTTTAATTCAATGATTCAAACGGACGATAACTCAGTCGAAGGAAGTGCTGTGATTTTACTGATTGCATCCTAAACAATTGAGCGAAAACGTTACGAATATTAGTCAATCAAAAACTCGTCGTAATTCTGTAATTTAATAATTCAAACGGACGATAAATAAGTCGAAATAAGTGCCGTGATATCAACGATTGCGTCCTCAAAATGAAGCGAAAACGTTACGAATATAAGTCAATCAAAAACTCGTCGTAATTCTGAAATTTAATACTTCAAACAGACGATAAATAGGTCGAAATAAGTGCTGTGATTTCAACGATTGCGTCCTCAAAATGAAGCGAAAACGTGGCATGCATCAAAAACTCGTCGTAATTCTGAAATTTCCGTCATGAGCGCGAGTTGAATTTTTCCCGTTGTCAAACTAGTAAAAAATAACATCGTAAACATGCCGATTCATCACAAAATAGAAGCGTCAATAGCTTCAAATCAAAGCCATTTCAACGATGCCAATACAGCCTATTGTAAGCCCAAATTGTACTTCAGAGAGATGATGTAAACAGTGTTTATTCTGATGAGTTTTTACCGGGTTCCGGGCCGGTCCGGGACCCGGTAAAAAATCTGAAGCAACTTCCGGGCCGGTCCGGGCCGGGTTTTTTTCTTCCGGGCCCCAGGCTTATATGCAGTTAACCCCTTGGGCCGTATGCATAAAAACAAGCAATTGCTTGTGCTAGCCTTTTGCTTGAATCGGTATGCACACAAACAAGCAATTGCTTGTAAGCAAAAGCTTTTGCTTACAAGCACAAGCAATTGCTTACGGCTCGTAAGCAAATGCTTACCAAACAAGCAATTGCTTAAAACCGTATGCATAAAACGAACCTTTTACTTGTCTTGATAAGCAATTGCTTGCGTTTTTTCAAGCACCTCCGGACCAGCTTGAGCTCTTGCTTACTCGGGGCATTCGCGTTTAAGGATCAAATTTTCATACCGTTTCAGCACGATTACAAGCTCCTTATTTCAGAGATTATGTTGTGATTTCATATTTAATCAAATTCCTGTTATTTTAGACTTTTTACGGCAATTTTTGTCCATCGATCTGCACAGAAACCCCCCTGATGCTCTGTGCTGTTTCTTCGCTATTTGCGTAAGAAAAAAATACTACCGCCAGGTCGGGCACGAAGCATTGTTGTCCTGCAGTGCGATGTTCGCACAACCGTAACGATCCTTTGTCCAACACGTAAGCAAATGCTTGGCAGTGCAAGCAAAAGGTTTGAGCACAAGCAAAAGCCTGTGCATATGAATTCAAGCAATTGCTTGAACTTGATCTTTTGCTTGACAAGCTCTTGCTTGTGCTTAAAGCAATTGCTTATAAGCAATTGCTTGTCTTTATGCATACGGCCCAATGTCTTGTAGGGGTGGGATCAGATGAACATGACCACAAACAAACAAACGAAGAAGGAGAAGTGAGAAACAAGAAGACAATGGCCCGTATTCACAAAGGAGGTTTGTACAGTCCATGGTCTAAACCCCGGTTTACATCTATGGAATGCCAATTGTAAACTGATGGAGAGAGAATGTGTACCATCAACATTGTTAACAAGTAAGGAATTTACATTCTCTCTCCATCAGTTTACAATGGCATTCCATAGATGTAAACCGGGGTTTAGACCATGGACTGTACAAACCTCCTTTGTGAATACGGGCCATTATGTTTGAAAAAGAAGAAGATGAAGATGAGGGGGGAAAAGAAAATGTGAAGTCTTGAAGAAGAAGATGAGGATAACAAGTGTGAATGGGGGGGGGGGGGGGGGGGGGGGTGTTGTAGTAGGCATGTATCTTCAATGTATGCATAATGTAGTGGTCAACTCTTCTGGTAAAAAGGTATGTGATATCTTGGGCGCTAGTTACCAACCATGCAAAGTGTCTTGATTTAGTAAACCTGACCCCCCCCCCCCCCTGACATTACCATAATTTAAAACTAACATGGCATAGACATCAACATGACAACAAACTGAAGAATGTGAAGTGAGAAACAAGAAGAAAATAGGGATTGTTTGAAATGGAAGAAGATGAGGGGGAAAAAAGAATGTGTATAGTTTGCAAGAAGAAGAAGAAGATGTGAAATCTTGAAGAGATAGATAAGTACTGTGGGTATTAAATGCAATAATGCATGGCTAGCTAGTGCATGCATTGTCTATGCAGTATGTACACTGTACGGCCAGGAAAGGATCACAGTTCAGTGGTCATACAACCGAGTAGGCCTGGAAAAATTTTCTGAATATCCAAATAATTTGAATAGATAAACAGCTGTTGGCATTCAAATTTTTACTTGCCAGATATCTAAATACTACCCAAAAAAAGAAAGAAAAAATGTATTTTAGTCCCAGGCCTACTACCGAGTATATGACTTTTATTTACATTGTAAATGTGATGTTGCCTAGTTTGATATGATGAATCCACATCTACTAAGTACTAAAGTAAATAGTTCAGTCAGCTGGACGCATGACCTATATTTGACTGTCAAACTGTTGATGCGGTTGCCCAATATTTTTGTTGCTTTCTACTTTCTAGCCTCCAGAGGCTTTTCAACAATTTGTAAAGTATGGTTCTGATGATTTGGACATGATTTTTATACTACATTAAGCAATACACAAATTAGCATTATTAAACTTTCAACCGAAGGAGGTCATTTTACAATCATTGTTTCTATCTACATTTAATAGTGCATTATATATTTTGTGATAAATAAAAGAAGAAAGTTCATAAATTTGATTTGATCAAAGAGTAGAAGAGATGTCATTTCATTGCTCAAGGTTTCAATCATTGCGCAATGCTGACTTTCCGGGGAAAGTGGACCTTTGTTCTTCGTTGGTTATTACTTGGTTGATTTTAATTACTTGTGTGTGAAATTTACCCATTTTTTTCTCCCTTTCTTGTTTTCTGTTTAGGTTTGAAGAGAATGAAAAATGTGCCTCATTGAAACAGCAAAGTTTTCAAAACGAAAGGTAATTATCGCTTTTACGTCTAAGCTAGAAACAATGTGAGGTTTACACTGGCAGTCAACTGGACACATGATGCATCATGTACTGTTTTAATACATAAATATCTATACATTTATACAGTATTGTAATTCAAATATAGTAGTAATAGTATTTCAGGCCTCAGCATTAACTTTTTGCATTTTTTAAAAAGGTTATTACGGAATGACTTGGCACTAAAATAGACTTGGATGTTTTTAAGTGTCAAATTGAATCTAATTGCCACTGTATTTGCGGATAGTGTGTTTTTATAGAGTCTTACCCGATTGGATTTGTTTGCAGTTACTTTTGGATTTTATACATGCTATTAATTTATTATTATGTGTACAGTATGCTTGCTTAAAAATCAAGGCACATGAAATTACATCAAAATTAAATCATGCTTTATGAAATACATGTAATTTGCTCAGTTCAAAGAACTGTCGTGAGTGCAGTAAAATGGCTCAAACCTGCTGTAGCAGGTAGATAAAAGTAAGCCTGGATAAAAGCCATGTTTCCTATAACTGAAACATTAACAGGTTGTTATGTAGACAGGTAAACCAGTCTTGTATGTGGCATTTGATGATTATGACATTTTTCTAAATATGGGGGTTTGTATAAATTGAGGATAATTGAGTATAAATTGGGGACTATACATGTATACAATAAAATGAAATTGAAGAACGCCTCGTATTTAGGTAATTAAGTTGGCTGAAATAGCTTATTTTCTGTTTACATATTTCAGCTAGCAGTAAGCCAACATCCCAAGAAGACAGCGCTGTCAATGGTATTTCAGGATGTTCAATTACGTAGGCCTAAGATTGATTTTGACAATAAATTTTCAAATAGTATGAATAGTATAATATTAGCAGATATGTTTTAAGGGTAGGCTGAAAAACAATAACATTTGATGATGGGAATAACTGTTCCCTTCCTCCCTTGCCAAATCCCCATCTTTGTTGAAGATGGCTAGTCGCTACGCTGAATTTTATGATCGTATTTACCTTTTTAATTTGCAGTGTGAAAAGGGAGACGCCACAGCCAAGGGCAGAACAGATAATACCAAGGAAAAGGGTTTGTACAAACTTTGTGTCATTTCCTGTATATTGCACTCTACATACCTGCTGCATTATATACAGATCTGTAGTGTCTAACTCTAACTCTTTAATTCGGTTTGTCATATTGAGCGATTTAAAGCCTGGCTCTGCAATGCCATTTTTTAAATTACGGGTAGAGAGTTTTTTCTGATGATGATGGACATAATTTACCCTCTAAAATATACCAATATTAATGCATCAGATGTCATCCCATCAGCCAAACTTTCTGATAATTGAAAGATTAATGTCATTAGGTTGTACGTAAACCTCCCTGATTTCTGATGAAATTTCCATGAATATTCCTGATTGTTGAATGTCAATGTCGGTAGCTATGCCATGCAAATAACTGGCTGGGCTCGCCCTTAGCAGTGGCCAATGGCCACTTACAATTTCATTTGGCCACTAGAAACGGGCTAGAAACTGTATTGGCCACCAATAAATTGGGATCTAAAACAAGTCTATAGTGGGATGTGTAATTTTGGCCATCTAAATGGAAAGCTTTTAATCTTTTAAGGTGCACTATATTATGCTGAACAATCAACCTACATGACTTCTTTTTACTTGGATTAATTCTTGCAACTCTTCTATATTTAAATTACATGTCTTTTTGTGACTCGGTTCTATATAAAGAGGCCAATACTAGATTTACAGTTATACGAGGATAATCATACACAGAAGTTTGGCTTGCATTTTAAAACAAACATATTTTCCTCTCTTGTTTCTTTGTTGTGCATGTTGCAGAGAGGGCGGCCTCCAAAGAACCGGCCAGTGGAACTTGACCTGCGGACATCGACGGTTCCAACAACTATACGAATGAGCAGAGTTAAAACGCTGATCCCAGTATACCCAGCCATTACCATGAATAACATGAACAATAAGACCGTTAACTTTGTCCGTGCACCAAATGCGGCACCCATCGTAACAAACCTTGGAACAGGTGGTGCTGGCGTGAATAACATCTCCAACGCGACCATCCCCGGTTTGACGAACACTAACATGAACATTGCTTGGGCTCGTTTGCCAAACAATAACGTGAACGTCGCTAACACACGATTGATTTACAGTAACTCAAACAACGCCATCCCTTGTCTTACAAACAGTATATCCAGCGTCGGTAACGCTGGTTTAATGAACAGTAACTTGCATGTGGCAAACAGGGGTGCAACAAATGTTACGATCGTTCGTAGGGCAGTTGCGAATGATGGTGTCACTGTTGTTAGTAGCGAAGCGGGAAGAATTCAGAGCGATTCCAGTGGAGGAGCTGTAACGAACATTGCTCCAGACGTTGAACCATTGGAGGATGATCCCTCTACCATGTCACCCGCCGTTCTTTCAGCCCGTCTTGCTTTCTCCAGAGCCCTCCAGAACTCCTACAAGGCCTTAATCTCCCAGGATCAGGAGGATTCGTCGGCAACGGACAATGACTCATCCCTGCAGGAAGTTTCGCAAGGACCGGAGTCCGACCTTGCATATCCTGTTGAGGACTACCCATCATCAACAAATGAAAATGACTCTTCAGCTTACATGGAGGATTCTTATGGAACAGCAGCTGACCTTGTCAGTCCTTATGATGACTCTAGCTTCCAAGAGGAGATGGAAGGCCTTCCATCTGGAGAGCTTGTTGAACGCCACCAAAACTTGTTAGAGGCTGACGTAAGTCATAGATATGATAGAAAATTTGTAAATATACCAGTCCCTTGCATGATAGGCTCTTGTTAAATCATTGTTATGAGTTAATTTTCAAAATAATGACATAACCTTTGTTGAGGGATACAGTCCCAAAGAACACTGACACTACAGGGTTTGCAAGAGAAGTAAGATGCATTCCAGTGATATTTTATCAAATACTTTTTATGCCTACGCCAACGAAGTGGCCGGAGGCATTATGTTTTCGGGTTGTCCGTCCGTCCGTCCGTACGTACGTCCGTACGTACGTCCGTCCGTCCGTCCGTCCGTCCATCCGTCCGTACGTACGTCCCGTTTTCGTTCTCGCGATATCTCAAGAACCGGTTGACGGATCAATTTCAAACTTGATATAAGTGTACATATTGGGGGGACAATGATCTGATTAGATTTTAGGGGTCATGAGGTCAAAGGTCAAGGTCACAGGACTCAATATATATGCAAAAATGCCTCGTTCTCGCGATATCTCAAGAACCGGTAGACAGAACAATTCAAAACTTGGTATGAGTGTACATATTGGGGTGACAATGATCTGATTAGATTTTGGGGTTTATGAGGTCAAAGGTCAAGGTCACAGGACTCAATATATGTGCAAAAATGCCTCGTTCTTGCGATATCTCAAAAACCGGTGGACAGATCAATTTCAAACTTGGTATGAGTGTACATATTGGGGTAACAATGATCTGATTAGATTTTGGGGTTCATGAGGTCAAAGGTCAAGGTCACAGGACTCAATATATGTGCAAAAATGCATTGTTCTTGCGATATCTCAAGAACAGGTTGACAGATCAATTTCAAACTTGGTGTGAGTGTACACATCGGGGTGGCAATGATCGGATTAGATTTACGGGTCATGAGGTCAAAGGTCAAGGTCACAGAACTCAATATACATGCAAAAATGGCTTGTAATGGCAAAATTTCAAGAACTGAATGTCACATTTCAATCAAACTTGGTACCTGAATGTTTCTTAGGGAGCCAATGTATCCATCAAAATTTGAGGTCATATTGTCAAGGTCACATGACTTTGGGCTTGATATTAAATTCGCGTGATAGCGGAGGCATAATTTTCGACTGCGCGCAGTCGAAGATCCATCTAGTTTCTTAATATGTCTCTCTAATTTGTTATTTTTTCTTTTCTTTTTCTACTTCACAGGATTATCCTGGGCAGAGTTTGCAGGGGACAGCAACTGATTCAATTAAAACGGAACCTAGCAGTGGTTCTGAAATGAAAGAACGGGACCACAGCGAACAAAGCGTTGCCAAGGGTCCCAGTCTAGGAATTGGCAAGCACAAGGTCCCGGATCCCAAGCGGCGGTCAAGACTCGATCAAATCGCAGGCGGATTGCTCAATAAACTCAAGAGGAAAGCTGATGGAGAGTCGGCAGATTCGTAGCAAAGTGACAAAGAGATACTAGATACACCTTAGATGGTATCGGGAACACACTAAATGTTTACAGTCCCGAAGGTGCTTCATTATAGTAATTCACAAGAGGTGTTTTTATAGCAGATTCTGTTTGGTAGCCAGATCCCAAGCGGCGGTCAAGACTCTATCAAATTGCAGGCGGATTGCTCAATAAACTCAAAGCTGATGGAAACGTCAGATTCATAGCAGAGACACTTGATGTATTTGAAATACCTTAAAAGACAAACTGAATGTCTTATAGTCCTGATGTTACTCCAGTATAGAAATTCACAATAGATGTTGCTACCTGGTTCTGTACATCGGTAGCCTTTTAATGAGGCTTTGCATCTCACTGGCAGGAACATCATATACACATGAGCATCAGCAGCTTCAAGACCCTTTTTGCATCAGCCTGGCTCTTTATTAAATTTCTTTAGTTAAAATTGCATTGAATTCCTCAAGGTAGCCACAATCAGAGATTAGTTACTGAATACAACTAGCACGGTTTAGATCCATCTTTTACATTTTTGCTTAGATTCTCATTTTCATTCCAGATCCATAGCAAGATGATTGAATGTCTTGAATTCTTGATAATTGTTATCCCAAATACAGGATGTGGAGTAAGGGACAATTTGTACACATTGTTTATGTTTGTTGTAATACAAGGAAATTTCATCATATTGGTGCTTATTTAGTATAAAGATGCAATTTCATAACATATCCATGTATATTATGAGAAACTGCTTTTCCTACAATTTTTTTTTTTTCAAAATTAAGAAAAGTCTGCTAAAATTAATTACAGTGGAACCATGTTATAAAGAGCTCTGATATAACAAAACCTTTATTATAATGATGTAATATTTCTGGTACGAGCTCTTTATACTCTTTTTGTGTTGCCCTGAACAAAGGAAATGTTAATGGTCCCAGGGGCCTTGTTACATTAGTAAAGTATAACTGTACTGTATGTGCTAAGTAATGCCTGTGTAACTAAAGCTCAATGGTGTCACTACACATTGACGAGGTGTAACCATGATCGTTAAATAAGATTGCTGTCTCTTTGTGTCAGTCAGCCATACAAACGGGTCTTTGTAGCATATGTTCAGCAAAAAATAAATGTTAGCAACTGAACATATGCTACAAATACCTGTTTGTATGCGAAATATGTAATGATCATTGGTATACCTCGTAAAATGTCAATGTGTAGTGACACCACGGGGAACAAAAGTGAGAGTCGGTGGAGAGTGGGTCTGTACTTTTGATCCTAGCAGAATCTTCAGTAGAGGCTAAGTTACCTCTAACAAATATTCTGCTAGATAAGGGGAGGGCCAACATCGAAAAAGTGGCTCCCTTAAGGACTTAGGTTGCCAGATCTCCACAACAAGTTTAAACCAACTTTATTTGCAAGCATTCTTAATCAGACAAATTAATTCAGAGGTCTACCTCAAAAAAATTGTTGCGAACACCTCCAAATCCAAGATGGCGTCCAAAGAAGTAGCTGTTTTGACTTACTATAGACAATTGGCGAGATTTCCCAAACAACACCTGAAATAAGCATAATTTTGCAGTCATATTAAAGACAATAACATTTCCTATAATCTGATACCAAACACAATGTGTTTCAGGATATGTAACACGTTCATTTTTAGCATCAAACTCAAATTTTAGGCCTTTTCCCCCCAAAATATGAAATTATTGATTTACATAATTCAGCATAAATCAATAATTGCACTGGGTGTTGAATTAATACTTTCCAGAAAACTGTCCAGTTATATCAGCAATACGCTGTGAAAATTTCAAGTGTTTACCATATCTGAACAAAAAGTTATAATAACTGGAAGTCAGCATTTGATATCGACAAATACAGCAAATTTGTACGATTTCGAACACTATACAGGGTGCCCCAATAAAATGTAATTCTTGTTTACGGACTTAATTTAAGAAATGCTCTTAAATAATGACATATTGTTTATCCCCTTTTTAGAAAAAACTTTAGTTTTCTTCTTTTATGTCATAAATATGCCGCCATTGGTTTGCAATACACGAAAATAGAGTATCGGAAATGTCACTGCAATAATAAATCCATCATGCAAAGTGCACTATTTAGTGCAATATTCAGATGGGAGGCGCTCGTCCTTTACAGTCGGATCGACCATATCTGGATAATTATGTTTATAACATGATTATTATTCGGAACACCACAGTTAGCTAGACTTTTTAAGGGTTCGATGAAGACTTTGAATAGGCTATTATGTTTATCGTAGAATAACTTTTTGTACCACCGTGTACATTTGTAACCATAGTAACAACAACAATAGAAATACAATAAATCATATATCTGGCTAGTACAAGCCGCATTATACACACTAATTTTCGCGTGAACATGGAGGAAAGCAAATCACATGTGAAATAACACCCTTCACCTGCTATTTTTAAGTTTTTAAAATGAATATTGGTTGATTTGGTATATTTTTGTCCATAATCGGCTGTTGTTACCATGGTTACACGAGTACAGTGTAGTGCACAAAAAACTAACATTCGGCTTGCTGAGGCTTTTCGGTGTTGTACATATTAGTTTAGCAATTGAGTTTGTTTTGTTTTAATACTGAGTCAGATAATTTGTATAGACCTGTATTGTCTCCAGTTACATGTAATAAGATATGAGGGGTATGAAGGGTGCATACCTTGCGATCAAGATGGTGTTCGAATCTAGATACGCTCTGCACATATTACAGTATGTCCCGCATATTGTGTACTTAAAGACACTTATTCAAGATAATGAACATGATCTTGACAATGTTTTAAACACATCATGGACACCCAATATGATTCGAATTCGCAATATGCATGGCATGCGTATGCAGCTGACTGGAATGCTCCATGTGGAGTGGAATTAAGTTCATTTTTAGCGCTTGGTTTATGATAAATGCAGTAAAACAAATACAAGACAGACACGACACGAGGGGACACGACATCTAGACGGACTACATAATGATGGTGGAATATTCATCATATTACAAGAAATGGTGTTTGTTTTTATTTGTTCATAATTGGAATTGAAGGTGTCCCGAGATTGACGCAATCATTTTGAAATACAAATCCTATAATTAAGATTACACATTTTTGAGACACCCTGTATAGCATAAGAATTCATGCAAAACTACCCCTTTTGTCGATATCAATGCTGACTTCCAAGAACTATAACTTTTTGTTCAGATACGGTACATACTTGAAATTTTCAGAGAGTATAGTTGATATAATTGGACAGTTTTCTGAAAAGTATTAATTCAACTGCTAATACAATAATTGAATTATGCGTAATTATGTAATTCAATAATTTCATATTTTGGGGGGAAAATGCCTAAATTTTGAGTTTGGGGATAAAAATGACCGTGTTACATATCCTGAACTCCACGGTGTTTGGTATCAGATTATAGGAAATGTTATTGCCTTTAATATGACTGCAGAATAATGTTAATATGAGGTGTCGTTTGGGAAATCTCGCCAATTATCTATAACAATGCAAAACGGCTGCTTTTTTCGACGCCATCTTGGATTTGGAGGTGTTCGCAACAAATTTATTGAGGTAGACCTCTGAATTATGTTGTCTCATTACAAATACTTGCAATTAAAATCGGTTTAAACTTGTTGTGGAGATCTGGCAACCTAAAGTCACTTTTTACGACTTTGGCCCTCCCCTTAAGAATCAAAAGCTTAGGTCTGGTCCTCCATTGACTCTCACTTTATGTGACCCGCTATAGCAAAACCCGGCACTTGTCGCTAATTCATGTTTTGAAGAAATTGGCATTTTAAGTTCACACAATGTGTGCGAAAGACCTATGATTGTAAAATTGAAACAATTATATCTTCGGAAAATGTTGTCCATTGCGGAGTATCTTCGCCAATTAGTGACTAATTAATTGGAACAAAGCATCAAATGAAAGCTTGTGATGAGGCCTTTCTGATGGTGTGAAAATATACAATTTAAAATTTACCGACAAGTGCCGGGTTTTGCTTGTATAACCGGTCACATATTTCATATGGTTTTAGAAATACATCTGTACAGTAAATTACAGTGTATGACTTATTTCTCGTGCTACACAACCTACATGTACACTATGTTGTGTTTTGGGGGCATTATGCGTGTATAATCCCGTGAATATTACGCTTGATTTTGTTATTAGTGCAAGTGGCCTTTTATTGCAGTATGGTAAATGTTTTGTATACTGATAAAGCGAGGCTAAACATTACATTGTATCTCTTTCTTTTATGGTTTTGTTGGGGAAGACGAATCAAGGTTTTCTTGATGGCCTGGACAAATAATTTAGCTGCCCAAAACATAGAAAATATGAAATGCCAAACTACCCAGGCAGCCAAGTAAAATGTTGGCACATCAAATTAATACAGATTTTGGTGGCCCTCAGCCATTGTGTTTGTAATGCTTTGGGAGGTGTAGCTATACATGTACTACAGTAATACAGTAATACTACTACAGTAATATATGTGTACAGATGCGATATCCTAATTCCGCTATATAAATTTGCTTTAAGTGCTGCATTCACTTTTGTCGAATTGCCAAAATCTCTTGGAGCTTTCACATTTGTTCTTGTACTGTAACCCTTTTGATTGCCTTATATGCATGCATTGATTGTTCAAATGCACAACTTAATGTTGCATTATTATTATTCATGATTCAATTGAAAAGTATTTCAGAATGCTTTGATTGTAGATAATCTGATCATAATTGTCACATGTTCACTAGGGAAATGGTGTTCATTTTTCCATTAACCCTAAAAAGACTGGGGGGGGGGGCTGATTTAGCCCCCCCTCCTCTATTTTCGCGATAATTCCGCAACGCGCGCAGATATTGTCGCGCGACTTCATGAGTTTTTTCATTGAAGTCTTGCGCAACTTTTGAGACCAAATTTGCGACGACCGGGTATACCGTTCAAAAGTCACGTGACCTTTTGTAAGTGAGCGTCGGGCCGAAAATCGCTAAATTTTGTGATTTGTGTACAAATCCTATGGAAATTGATTTTTTTCCTAGAAAAGACAAAATCTTCATTATTTTTCATTCTAATCACTGCAATCATTTAATTTTGGGCTAAAAATGGTTACAAATGGTCAATAATTATTTTCATTGAAAAAACAATAAAAAACATAAGTAAAACAAACAAAGAAATACATAAGAAATGCAATTTTCGCATAATTAATTAGCTCTAATTAGCATATTATAATTAGAACAAAAAAATTAACTATGCAATATTGTATGGCTCATGGACATCTATCACCATGCCAAATTTGGAGTTGATTGGAGTTTCGATTGCCGAGAAAACTACAAAAACTACAAAAAAATACAATTTTCGCATAATTAATTAGCTCTAATTAGCATATTCTAATTTTAAAAAAAATTTCAACTACGCAATATTGTAGAATTTATGGACATCTATCACGTTGCCAAATTTGGAGTCGATCGGAGTTTCGGTTACCGAGATCTTAGGGGGGGGCCCTTTTAGCCCCCCCCCCCAGTTTTTTCAAGGTTCAAAATAGCCCAGTCTTTTTAGGGTTAAACTATTGCATATCATTTGGAAGAATATAAGAATAAAAAGTCTCAAATATCTCTTTCGGAGAAGCCTTATGAAGTTAATAATTATATCATTATATCCTTAGACTTGGGGTTATTCCTGAATGGGATGACCCCTATCTGAGTCTCTGATCTGAGTAGCTTTGATTTTAAAGTGAATAATAGCAATTATATTTGATTTTGAAGAACAAAAAACAATTGCAAGCCATTGCTCTTGCATAAATTATACATCACCATAAAGTCTTGAATCATAATCTTTGGCACCCTTTTTTTATTTGATTTGCTGCTGGTAATGATAATGATTTTTTGTGATGATAATGATAATGGTGGTGGTGGTGGTGGTGGTGGTGGTGGTGGTGAAGGTGATAGGGATGATGGTGGACGTGGTGGTGATGGTACTAAGGCCATGAAAAATAAATTGTTGGATTGGCGTAACCCGCCCGACCCTAAAAATACCGCTGACCCTAAAGGTTTTTTCTGATTTTTTGTTGATTTTTTGGTCCCAATTGCGGTATGTGTTATGTGTGTGTTATATGTGTGTTTGTGTGTATTTGTGCGAATCCTGGAAAAAAAGAAAGAAAAAAAAAACCTACCTACCTACCCAAATTTTTGGTTGCCCGTTACTCCAATCCAACAATTTTTTTGTTGTTGGCGTAATGACGATGGTGATGGTGGTGGAGATCATAATAATAATTGTCAATTTTTATAGAATGCTTAGAGTTAAAGGGATAGTTGAGTTTTGGTAAAGAGAGTACAGTTTTGGTGAAACTGAATTTTAGTAACCAAAATGGTTAAACCTGCACCATTATTACAGTACAAACTAATAGCTATAACTCCAACATGCTCGAAAGGAATGCAAAATTACAAATGACTAAGTAAAAAGCCTGCATATGCATTTTCACTTTTTCCATAATAAATTTCCCTCTTTTTGTTTGTTTTGTTGTTTTTCAAATTATTTGGGGCCACGTACGTTTATCTAAGTAGTATGCCATCTTAAATTGTCAATTTATGATTTATTTATGACCTATTAATTGATTTCTATGCATATACAGGGTGGCCCCCAAAAAAACGGAACGGGGCACTTCCCAAAATATAGTAACAAAATGATTATGTCCATCGGTAGGATATCTTTTCCAATGAAAAACGATACCACGAACAGTAATTTTGGTCGTGTAGTTTTTGTTTTAGGGCGTTCTGAGTGACACCATGTCAGGCTCCCATTTTTGTCAATTTTTTCCAAGTCAGTGCCTGATAAATCGCACTTACTGCCTGTCATAGCATTGAATTCAACGAGCAATATGCGCGCTATTGTTATTGTGCACTCAGCTGTGTACCGAGAGAATGGGCATGGTTGTTCGATGATATGACGGGCAGTAGGCCTAAGTGTGATTATATCATGCCCCATCATATCAGGCACTGACTTGGTAAAAATTGACACAAATGTGAACCTGACATGGTGTCACTCAAAGCGCCCTAAAACATAAACTACACGACCAAAATTACTGTTCTTGGTATCGTTTTTCATTGTAAAGGATACCCTATCCGATGGACATAATTATTTTTAAACTTTATTTTGGGAAGTGCCCCGTTCCGTTTTTTGGGGGGCCACCCTGTAATATGCACCGCGCGTGCACGACGGTGGTACGATTATAATACAGAGACGCACGCGTGCGCGCGTACGTACGTACGGATTACGTTACGTTACGCGTACGCGTACGGAATATAAATTGGAATTGAAATCAGTGGCAAATTGTGAATGCAGAAAATGAGCGAATGTACAACAACTCTTGGTAAAATGGGGGATTCTGAGACTGAGAAGCAAAAGAAGGAATCGTTCTGTATTTTTCCACCAAAGACAAAGAAGAAGAAGAAGGACAGAAAGTAAGTTAATTATTATTTAGTCAAGCATGTTTGTTTTGTGTGTGTGTGGTACAAATATACAATGTATTTTGGTTAAATGTTGCCTGATAATATCGCTGTTCACAAACCAGGTAAAGTTGGATGTGAGATTTAAATAAGCGAGCGCATTTCGTAGAGTGCGGAATATAGATTCACTGTTTTGGGGGCGCGGACGGGTGTATTCTGAAAACGATTTTATAGGACAATGAAATTATGGCTTTCATTTCGGCTACTATCATCGTTTAGAGAGGGTGAACAGACGGGTCACCGAACAGACATTTAAAGGACAATGAAATCCAGACAAATTGTTGTATGCATAGTATAAGACACTAAATATAATGAATAGTCTCTGAAAATTTGAGCACAATCGGTCAAGAAAAAATGTATTTCTTCGAGTGACTCAAATTGGCAACGCACTCTGGCAAAGTTGTGGACAACTCCCCATAGACATAGTTACATTTTGTATACAAAATTTCAGTTTTGTTAAATTTTCTCAAAATGTATGTTTACCCTTCGTTCGAGTTCGACATATGTTTTGTAGAATGCTTTTAAAAATGATAACATCATGAGTTGGGGGAATGGAAAAATGTGACTGAAGAAAACTGTAAAAATGGGAACAATTGTGTACAAAATATATGGGGAGTTGTCCACACACTTATCAGAGTGCATTGCCAATTTGAGTTCCCCATAGGAATAAATGGACATCTTCAAGTTCAAAGAGCCATTGTTTTCTTGTTTCTTACCCGATTATGCTCTAACTTTCAGAGATTCTTCTTCTTAATCTCTTCAAGACTATGAAAGCAACATTTTGCTTGGGTTTCATTGCCCTTTAATAAGGTGATCACGTATCACCTATTGTTATTACTCAGCGGGTGCTTCCACAATCGCACGTGACGATTTGTCACTCACAATCACTCTGGCTTTGTTATAAATTATAATATTTAGGCTATAACATAATTCTAGATCGACAAATCTATCGCTTTCATGGCCTTTTTGACATTATTATTGTTATTTTCACTGTCGGCATTCTTCCTAACGTTTTCTTTAGCTAGAACCGGTTCCCTAAACTAACCTATTTTATAAACCCTAACCGGGCTAAGTTGCTAACCCTAACCCAGCTCAGTGCAGTCGATGAGGACAAAATAATTGTTTGAATGAGAATTTCACAAGAATGCGATCACTTAGACTTAAGAGGGAAGTAATTCTTATTCAGGTATCCTGACTAAGTTTACTCAGTCTCACATGTACTCAAATCCAAGCAAAAGCCTCAAAACTTCTTGTTTTAGGCCTTAGGTAGAACCAAAACGCAGGTATAAATATGTATATAGATTGATCCATATCTGTATGTCTGTTTTTCATTATTCATATCTTGTCTTTTTTGTGTGTTCTTTAACTTTCAGAAAACTGCCCCCTAGTAAAAGGCGAGAATGCCTCGTGAAAGGGTGCCCATATAAGTTTGATAGGAATCACCCAAGGCCAATAAAACCATACAATCTCCCGGGGGATCCCGATCTGCGAGCATTGTGGGTCGGTTTTGCTTCTCTCTCCGGACCGGTCAAGATAAGGGCGCGGTCAGGAATATGCAAGGCCCATTTTCGTGAGGACCAATTCGTGCTCTCCGACATCCTCAAAACCAAGTACGGATTCATGAAGAACGAGCCACGGCTGAAGAAAACTGCTGTGCCTACTCTCGTATCGGAGGAGATCAGGAAGAAGATTCAACAGTCCTGGACAGAGGGCAAAGAAAGAAGGAACTGGAAGGTAACGTGTAAATTGAATCAGGATCTTGACATAGAGGGAGGGAGAGTGATCAAGCTGTCTTGGCTTTAGGGCAATTTGAAGCAAACATGGTAAAAATGTTAATGTTACCACTAAATAACCGGATTTAACTGCTTTGCAAATTGAATCTAAAGCCCTCTGCAGACAGAGCCGACTCGATCCTATTCTACTGGTTTTCATTCGGATCGGCTCAGTTTTCAGTGCCTCGCGACACACATTTTGCCAGTCGAATGCCAGTTGGAGCCGTTTCAACATGATGAATAGGATTCGACCGACTGAGCCCAACTCTAGCCTGATTGAAACCAGTCGGATCGGGTCGAAACGGCTCTGTCTGCAGAGGGCTTAAAACTACTCATTTTCAGGCCCTGCCCTGTTGGTTCCATAAGTGTTGGTGATTGACTGTAAATTGTTTGTAAATTACAATTTAACCCCTTTAAAAGGTGTTGGACATAAACAACTATTCAAAAACATATACGCTTGTGTTGTTCTTTGTGTCATGGTCCCCTTTAATTACTGAGAAAAGTACCTATATCTAACCAAAGCTCTGATATATATTGGAAATGTAAATACTAATATACATACTGTACAGTATACATTTATTCTGCATTGACATAATTCCTACTTAATTAGACATACATTAAACAAAATTAAGTTATTTTAAAAATTTGTGCAATTATAAGATATAAATGACCATGATATGTTTTGTTTTCCTTCAATTGCAGGGAGTTTTGGAGAGTCTACATCTTGCAGCTGACAAGAATTCAAATCAGCCCGAGGTAAAATAAATGACAATAAATTATGCTGTCAACATTCTGATAATAAAAATAACAATAAACTTGATTTATATAGTGGCTACCTTATATCTCTAAGCGCTTTACAATGATATTATTTCCCAGGTCATCAGATGCATACTGCAATCAATCCAGCAAACACACCAAGTCCACATTTTCCACTCCCTGGGGAGTATTCCAGACAGGCAACATTGTAGGTGCACATAGTGCGAAGGAACTATGTTCTATCCTTCCGGGTAAATACACCTGGATGGAGAGCAGCAAATGTGGATAAATTTTCTTGCTGAAGGAAAAACATGATGGGCATACGCTATGTTCTAAGACCTCACGATTGGAAGGGATGCACTCTACCAATCTTGCGACATCATGTCCAAAATGTCCACAACGTCCACACATTTTTAGGGAAGTTGTTGGAAAATAGCTAGAGTTGGTCCCCAAATTTGGCATTTGTTTCTGAAAGGAACTTAATTCAAATTTCCTTGTATGATGGTTCTTTCTCAGATTGATATTTGAGTTTAACAGTTTGAAATAATTTATCTCTCACACTAAAGAACTGAATAACAGATATTCCAAGATAATGCTTGAATTGTAAATCATCCTCTACAAGAGAGTTTACAAATTAAATGTTAACCATTACCAAACAATGAATGCATACAGTTATATTTTACCAATTAATCAATATAATGATATGCAACATTTAAAACAAAATCAATAAAGAACAAAATTGAGCTGAAATATTTAAAATCTTTGCTCATCATTAACTTCATTTTATGAAACAGGATGCCGGAATGAAAATTGCGACACGAACGCCCATGCCTACACCAATGCCAACATCCTCGTCTTCTCGTCGGGACAAACTGGACCCATTTGGAGGAGGCTATGGGCTCTCTGTGGGTGATTTCTGCGTACCGGAGAGCGCCCCCACGCAGCAGGAGGCAACATGGTTTGAAAAGAAACCCAGTCCAGAAGAACTAGCAATGGCTTTGCAAGCAACCATGGCCTCTACTGTAAGTTCACGTGCCCTTGTACATTAGCTTTAAATAAATTGTTGTTCTTTTGCAGCCATCTTCAAGATCAGTAAAAACACTCCATTGATATCATACCCCCTGGAGTAGACGGCTACCGTGCACGGCTTCTACTGTAAGCTCATATGCCCTTGTACATTAGCTTTAAATTGTTGTTCAGATACTTAGAATTGTCCTCCTCCATTTGCAGCCAGCTTCAAGATCAGTTAAAAACATTCCATTGATGTGATGCTACTAGTTGGTGGTGACGTGTGAAAGTTCAAAGTCAGAAAGGACCCAGCTGACTCGAGAACAAATTTACTCTGGATGCTTTATATTCTTTTTAATACTGAATATATCATGGATTATCCTAGCTACCAAGATAAAAAGTCATACTGTGACACAAAACAATTCAATTGAACCACTATTATGCTAAACCAAGCGTCAACACCAATTTTGTTTGTCTAATTGCTTATTCGGGGAAATATTTTGATTCATAAATCAGGCGTGCAGTGCCATCTTGCACCACACCTTGGGCATGGGTGAAATACAAATTGATTCAGTGTTATGTAGGTTGCACAAACTAGTCTAGTTACAAATGTACGGACATCCTTCTACATCCCCGCGGTCCCTACTCATGACGAGCTTTAAATTAATTAAATTGATCAAAGAAATTGTGATTACCCGGGGCTTAAACGCAAGACCCTGGATTGCTAGACTGGTACCGTGCCAAATTAGCTAGAAAGTCCAATTGTGCTGGTCGTTAGTCCAGAAAACCCATGTTCAATAATTGTGATTGTGTTTGAAATGATCGTTGAATATACTATCTTTTGAACTTTTGTTTCTCCGACAGAGTGAAGCTCAAGAACTCACAGTCCCGCCAGTGCCTAATCCGATTCAATTGACTCTACAATGTAACACGGGTGGAACGACTCGTCCATTCAAGATCAAGAATGAGCCCCTATCTGATTCGGAGGAACCATCTTTCCCAACCGCCAATCCACAACCACAAGTGGAAGAAGAAATCCCATCGTCTCCTCCGAGTCCACTTCCTTTCGCCGTTTCAAGAGTGAATTTCCAAAGAAATACCAGTGTCCTCATGGCCTGTGCTCCACCACCTCCGGAGCGATCTGCAAGTCCACCTTTGCAGGGAAATGCCATATCGACTGATGTGATGCATCCAGGTGGTCAAGATCCAATGCAGCAGTCATCGACTGGTCTGCTGTATCCTGGTGGTCAAGTACCAATGCAGCAGTCATCGACTGGTCTACTGCATCCTGTTGGTCAAGCTCCAATGCAGCACTCATCGACTGGTCTACTGTATCCGGGTGGTCATGATCCAATGCAGCAGTCATCGACTGGTCTACTGTATCCGGGTGGTCATGATCCAATGCAGCAGTCATCGACTGGTCTACTGTATCCTGGTGGTCAAGATCCAATTCAGCAGTCTGTGCCTGAAAATGCGCAGTCCGCCGTGGAACTGCACAAGTCAGGACCAGAGAATGATGTGCTTAAGAAGATACTTGCAGTGCACCAGGGGATGTTCCCAGCGAGAAGTGCAAGGCGAATACAGATCAAAAAGACAGACAGCGGCATCGTGGCAATAGTTACTGTGCCCAAGCAATCCAAGGGTCCTGTAGCACCTGCATCTGGAAGTGCGTCTATACTCAAGAAGCCCGCTGTGAGTATGACATGATGGTGGTTCAGTGGAACCTTGTTATTGCCTAAATATAGCCTTGTTATAAATAGCAATCTTGTTATATTGGGATTAGGGTACATGTAAAGGTAAATCAGTGCGAGAAATAAACTTGTTTGCCTTGTCCAATCGTGCAAGCAAAAAATTAGATTTTTAACATTGTAGTGGGCAGGGTGAGTGCATTTATGGGCGGTTTAAAAATATACAGGGTGGCCCCCCCAAAAAACGGAACGTGACACTTCCCAAAATAAAGTAACAAAATGATTATGTCTATCGGATAGGGTGACTTTTCCAATGAAAAACGATGCCAAGAATAGTCATTTTGGTTGTGTAGTTTTTGTTTTAGGGCGCTTTGAATGTCACCATGTCTGGTTCCCTGTTTTGTCAATTTTTACCAGGTCAGTGCTTGATAAATCGCACTTACTGACCGTCATAGCGTTGAACGACGAGCAATACGCGTGCCATCGTTAGTGTGCATTCAGCTGTGTGCCGAGAGAATGGGCATAGTTGCTCAATTCTATGAGGGGCGGAAGTGCAATTTATCAGGCAGTGACTTGGTAAAAAATGGCAAAAATGGGAACCTGACATGGTCTCACAAAGACATCCTACAACAAAAACTACTCGTCCAAAATGACTGTTCTTTGTATCATTTTTCATTGGAAAGGACACTCTATCCGATGTACACGGTCATTTTGTTACTATATTTTGGGAAGTGCGCCGTTCCGTGTTTTTTTTTGGCAACCCTGTATAGAAATATTTATTGGCTCTTGGAGTGGATAGTCTTAATGAGCATTTCACTTTCATGAAAGAAAAACTATAAGCTAACTAGTATTTTGTCTTGATGTGTGGACACTTTCCTCTGTTCATTATTAATATAAAATATGTATTTAAGTCCAATAATACAAAAATCATATTGCTAAAATTTAAACAACGTCACACAACAACAATAAATCATTGAGCTGTTGCCCATTTTTTTGACTCACTGTTTCTGTGTTCTATTTAATCCCCCCCCCCCCATGTCTCTCTGATAGATACTGACAACTCACATGCCCACAAAAACAATCAAGCTGGCCATAACGAAGACTCGGCCGAGCCAGCCACAACCCAAACACAATAAGCGGAAATCTGCGCACCTGACAAAAGTCGTCCCGGAAGAGGAGGATGAGGCCGAAGAGGGGTGGGAGGAAGTCACTGAGGAGGATGATGTTCTTCCGAGGAGAGGGGCAAATAGAGACGCTGATGGAGAGGAGCTTAACGAAGAGGATGAATTAAGGAGAGCGGCTGAGACTGTCGAGGAATGTGCTCAGTCGATGCTAGAGTCAGACTCTGGCGGAGGATTTGATCAAGGGTATGAAGCAGAGATGCAAGCGGCCGAGAATGTAGAGGAATGCGCTCAGTCGATGATGGACTACGACGGAGGATTCGATCAAGGGTATGATGCACAGATGGAAGAGGCTGAACAGGTGTATGAGATAGAGGACGATGAGGAGGAAGAGGTGATGGAAGAAGAATATGAAGAGGAAGACTATGATGAAGAAAGTCTCGATGACCCAAATGATTCGGACTACGATCCATTCAAGGACATTGAGGAGTCTTTTGTGAAGAAGAAATCTCAGCTCGGAAAGCCAGTGACAGAACTAGAAGTCTCGAGCTCGGAAGGTTCAGTTTCATCGTTCAACTCTGATGAGGAGGAGGAGGAGGAGAAGAGCCGCAAGAAAAAAAAGCAGAAAACAAGAACAGAATGGCCAAACCGTTTCTCACTCAGGTATTACATAATTACCTATAGTTCTCTTTTTCATATCCTTTTTTATGCCTCCGTAACGAAGTTGCCGGAGGCATTATGTTTTTCGGGTTGTCCGTCCGTACGTACGTCCCGTTCTCGTGATCGAGTTATCTCAAGAACTGATTGACGGATTCTGACCAAACTTGGTACAAGTATGTATCTTGGAGAGCCAATGAACTGATTAGATTTTGGGGTCATGAGTTCAAAGGTCACAGAGCTCATTATATATGCAAAAATAGCTTGTGATCGCGTTATCTCAAGTACCGCAAGACAGATTCTGCCCAAACTTGGGGAGCTGATGAACTTATCAGATTTTGGGGTCATGAGGTCAAAGGTCACAGAGCTCATTATACATGCAAAAATAGCTTGTGATCGCGTTATTTCAAGAACCGCTAGACAGATTCTGCCCAAACTTGGTACATGTATGTATCTTGGGGAGCCGATAAACTGATTAAATTTTGGGGTCATGAGGTCAAAGATCACATGGCTCATACATGCAATAATAGCTTGTGATTGCTCGTGGTAGATTCAAACCAAAATTAGTATAAAAGAAATCTCAAGAACTGAATGTCAGATTTCAATTCAACTTGGTACCTTAATGTATCTTAGGGAGCATTTGTAGTCATTAGATTTTGGGGTCATGAGGACTCGTTCTGTAAAATTATCTCAAGAATCAATTAACAAATAACCGCCAAACTTGGTACACGTATTTTGTAAACTAATAAAATGTTGGGTCATGAGGGCAAAGGTCAAGGTCACTTATATATAGCTCATAATTGTGATATGTCAAGATCTGATAGACAGATAACCATCAAAGTTGAGTTGACAGAATGAATTCTGTGTACCGTATTTGCTGGTGTATTAACCGCACCTTTTTTCCAAAAAAAAAAAAAAAAGGGGGGGTGCGGTTAATACACGACCGTATTAACCGCACTTTTTTTTTTTTTTTTTTTAGGGGTGCGGTTAATACACCGACAAATACGGTATGTTATTTTGGGCTTGATATATATAAATCGCGCAATGACGGAGGCATCATTTTCGACTATTTGATTAATCAAATTCAAGCAAAATCACTTGGAGAGCTTTCACACTTGTACATTGTATATATATAGGATATATGGGAGTAGAAGGATGAAATAGGTTATGATTTTTCAAATATCTCTGTAATAATCTCAAGAATCTTAAAGCAAAATTAGTATATGGGTAATTCCATAAATTCAGGTCTCGCTAGAAAAATACCATTTTCAGTGACATGAGTGCTTTCACTAGATCATAGCTAAGAAATTCTAAGTCCCATGCTCACTTTTACTTTTAAATATTGTTGTGCAGGGGTGTATCTTCATTTAAATTTGTTTTTAATATTTGTATTTTACAAACGGACTTGTATATTTTGATGAAGAAATGCCAAAATTATCACTTTTTGGGCAATATGTTGTGACATTTTTACATCACTGTCAATTTGTTAGATATGCAGCCCCATGGTGTGGTAAAATGGATAACAGAAGGTCATAAATGATAGAAAACAAACCAATTTTGAAAACAATAAGCTGAAATCATACTTCAAACTATTTTTTTAAAATATGAGCGAAATTCTATAAATGGGTTCACTGTGTAAGGTTTGGTGTCCCGAAAAATTGCTTACTAAGGAACCTTTACTTTTGAGTGTAGAATCCATATCAAGCAACAGTGTATCTATTTTTTGGTCATTTATAGTAGCATTTACATAGTTTTAGACAGAATAGGTGGTGAAAATATATAAAATCTGAAAATTATGGCCATTCTTAATTTTTCCAGATGACCTTGGTGTCCCATCAAATATTACGTCGGGATATATTGATGATTAATTTTCAGATGTTATCACATGTTATTGGTTGTTATTTCTACTTGATTTGTTTCTGAATTGTGGTTTCTTCACATACATGAATAAGAATTGACAGCTTTCCATCAAATATTAGAAAAAAAATCAAGAATTAAGATTTGGTGTCCCACTTACACGAGGAACCATTTTCCTGGCCAAAAATTAGGGTTTAGTACAAGTTTGATTAATTTAGTGGATTTTTTGCTTGCAACATGATCAATTTTTATGAAAAGAACATAAAATGAGCAAAAAACATGTTTTAGGATGCTCAAATGTAAGATTTTGCATTTTGGTGTCCCACTTACACGAGGAACCAAATTTTTTCCCCGTAAACCACTCTATTTGGAGGTAACCCGCTGTAATTTTAGTTCAGAATATTTATTTTTCACCATTTATATGAAACTTAGTCAATATGCAATTTTCAGAAAGTAATGTTCAACATAAAGTTGATTTACTGATTTTAGGGTCAAAATACACATGTCACAAACTGGGTTCCTTATTTATGGAATCACCCATATAATCAATGTCTCAAAGAAATTACTTTTGGGATAAAAAACAATTTCATTAATCATCCTCAGTTTACAATACACTCAGCTTTTTATGCCTCTGCAAGAAGTGGCTGGAGGCATTATGTCTTCTGGTTGTCCATACGTCCGTCTTTCTGTCCGTCCGTACTTACGTACGTCCTATTCTTGTATCCTGATATCTTAGGAACCGGTAAATTTTCACTTAGTACATGCATGTATGATGAGGAGCCAATGAACTAATTAGATTTTGAGGTACTGAGGTCAAAGGTCACAGGGCTCATTGTGCAAAAATATATCGTTATCGCGATATCTCAAGAACCAGTTGACGGATTGTCATCAAACATGGTACATGCATGCATCCTGAGGAGCCAATAAACTGATTGGATTTTGGGGTCATGAGGTCAAACGTCACAGGGCTCACTACATAAGAAAATAGCTTGTTATTGCAATATCTCAAGAACTAATTGTCACCAAACTTGGTACATGTATGTATCTTGAGGAGGGATGAACTGGCAAGATTTGGGGGTCATGAGGTCAAAGGTAGCTCGTTATCTCAAGAACCAATTCACTAATTGTCACCAAACTTAGTACATGCATGTATCTTGAGGTGCCAATGACCTGATTAGATGATTAGAGAAATATTGTACTAGTGTCAGGAGAAAATTTGATCGAGAGCAATTTATTTAAATTATTCTTTCTTTTTCCAATTTGTTGTCTGTCCTTTTAGTGGTGATGAACGCCGTAAGCACAATTTGAAGCTCCAACTGGCGAAAACCAAGCAATTGCTTTTGGAGTGTAAGCTATGCAAGGACAGCTTCTTCACCGTACAAGATTTCCAGCTACATTTCGAGGAGAAACACCCAGGGGAAGCAGAGAAATTAGTGACCGATCTTGTGCTGACCTTGGAGAGGAAGAGGATAGCGTTTGGCGAGCAGAAGGAGAAAGAGGCGCAAGAGAGAAAAGATCAGCTGATGCTCAAGATGAAAAAGATTGACGAGTTGGTGGAGAAGAAGAAACAAAAGAAAACTAAAACTGCCCAAGAGAAGAAAGCTGCGCGAGAGGAGAAAATGCGGCTGGAAAAGCTGGCCGAATGCGAATCGCAACCGAGGAAAAGCACAAGATTAGGCCTCAAAAGCGCAAAGAAAGTAACTGAAAATGCAGAATCAAAATGTGAAAATTCTGGGAGCGAGAGTCAACGTCTTGAGCCCCATTCATCTACAACTGAACCCGAGTTGGATCCTAAACCTGCTGACGTCCCTACCAATGATCAAAGCAGTCAGCAAGATGCATACAATGCATCTATAAAAGAGTCCGAACTTCAAACGGAGGAAGAAAATGGTACGAAAGGCCCAACTGATATGACCTTTGAAGAGACAGATCCTCAACGCGACAAGGTAAATGAAGATACAAGTACCAACACAGATATAACCATGCAGGAGACGGATGCACGCAGGGATGAGGTACATGAAGATACAAAACTCTCGATGGATTCAATACTCCAAGAGAAAGAACAAAGGGATGCAGAAAACAAAGATTCAAATACCACAACAGATGTAACCATGCAAGAGTCGGATGCACAGACGGACAAAGAAAATGAAGATGGTAAAAACCTAATTGATGCAACCATGCTAGAGACATACGCGCAAAGGGAGGATGAACATGATGACACACAAAACTTGATGCAAGAGCATCAGAGCAAAGATCATCCAACTAAAAAGAAAGAAACTGAAACATCCAATGAACCTCAAACTGTAAAGTCTGATCTTGTAGAAAAAAGGAATGTTTACTACTTTGAACATGTTGGTGAGCATAAACTTGAAGACTTGGAGAATGGCTGCAATAACAAACAATTGATCCGTTCAGAGCCTTTAGAAACTGCTGTGAGGACAGACAACAAAACAGAAGTTGAAGATACTCCAGTAGAAGCAGATGAAAATCTACAGTCCCCGACCAACCTTGGGAGTGCAGAGGATGCAAGCGAGCCTTCAACTCATAGTAAGCCTGTGAATGAATTTAAGAACGGAGGCACATTTGATAGCAGAGAGATCAATCAAAGTGACCTGTCAGAAACTATTGACAACCAAGACACACAATCAGAGGATTATAAACACGCCAATTGTTGCATGGAAGCGATTAATGATAGAAACGCAGATGAACATAAATACGAAGCAGGAGTTGAGAGCAGCATGAGTGAATGTACAGAAGCAGCAAACCTCAACAAAACTATTGATGGTCAGGCTGCTGAACATGAGAATGAGGATAAAGCCTGTGAGCTGGTTTCTGATCCTGAGGCTGAAGATAACGAAATGCAGTCAGACGTGAGATCTCAGGCCTTGGCCGATGGTGCGAGTGTCGCAAACTCGTCTGAGCCAATGATTAATGAGCCAACGAGTGAGGGTAATGCACTGCCTGGGGACAATGATGCTGAAGTTATTATCGAAAGCATCGAACCAGAAGAAGTTGAGTTTGTACCCGAGGATGATGAAGATGTTGTGTTTGAGTTGGAGGTGTGGTCCAACATCCTGCTGAAGTGCGCAGAGTGCTCTGGCTACTTTGACTACAGGAAGTACAATTCACATTTAAATGAGCATGAAGAAGAGAGGAAAACCAAAGAATGTGAGAAATGCGGAAAGAAATTTATCTCAGAAAAGAACCTACGCATGCATCAGAAAGACTGCTCGGGTGAGAAAAGAAAGAAAAAAAGGAATTGTGAATATGGAATTTGTGAGGTCTGCGGAAAGTATGTGATCAATGTCACACAGCACCTCAGAGTACACAAAAAGGATACCTTCACTTGCAAAATTTGCAACGCCACGTTTCGTTCAAAGAGTCACAGGGACCGTCACATACTAGTCCACAGTTCCGTCAAAGAACATGTGTGCGAAATCTGCGGCCGTAGCTTCTCGCAGGCAAGCAACATGCGGGGCCACATGCGACAGCACACGCAGGAGAAACCATATAAGTGTGACATGTGTGAGAAATCGTTTGTGCACAATGTGAGCTTGAAGACTCACCAGAAACGGTACCACGGAATGGATCCTTGGATGGGCGCCAAGACTGCCGCCGTGGGGAGAAGAAAGAAAGAGCGGGATGAACCCAGCGAGAACACGGCGAAGAAAAGGAGACCTCGAAAAAAGGAAACAGACGGCGGCAGCTCTGACGAGACTGCAGTAAAGAGAAAAAGAGGGCGGAAAAAGAAATAGAGAGTAAACACTGAACACTATCTCGAAGACTAGGAACCCTGCCTATGTACAGTTTCTCCAGCGAATACTAAGCAAGAGCTGGATATTTACCACCTTCTTGTATTCTAAGTAAACTTGTATTAAGGAGATACAGATGAAGATATATATTAGATCAGAGGAGGACAGCTCCAGCCAGACAATGAAGAGAAAAGGGTGCATAAAAAAGAAATAGACGATTAACATTGAACTCTTTTTTTTTTAGGAACCCTGCAGGTAAACATTGTCACCTGGAAATGTACCCAAAGCAAACGGGCAGAATGTTGATTACCTATTAAGGCTTATTGTCTTTTAAGTAATCTTGTAAGAGATAAGCGGAAGGACTATTTCCAAAGCAAGAGGAGAGTGAAGATTAAAGGATTGAAGAGTTAACCCATTGCCTATGGGAACAGGGTGGGTTATGTATAAAGTCTATGGGGATTTCATAATCTCGATTGTAACGGGTTAAGGGAATATACACTGCCATACCTAACGCTTATATCTGTTAGAAAATGTCATACAGAGCCCAAGACAGGATGACCTAATTTCAATAAAAGGCGATTAGAGGGCATAGAAAGTGCAGAATCAGTGATACAATATTCTGGCTGGTTTGCATCTTCATGCAGTGTCATTTCTTTTTCGGAATCAAGGACATGACCCAGTGACATTGAAGAACAGGAAGATCAGAGAAAAGAACAGGTCATCTCTTTGCAAAGACATTATTTATACAGTGGAACCTGGTTAATATGAGGACATTGAGACCATGAAAATCTACCTACTTATGAAGAGAGTATTTTGTTATGTCAGAGATAACTACATGAAACAGGGTTCTACTGTACTGTAAAGTATCTTTAAATGTTAAAACTTGCACTCGTAGTCTTTCCATCATATCTTATATTGTGCAATTTGCCTGGAGGTGTCACTACACATTAATGAGGTGTACCCGTGATCGTTAAAGGGATAGTTGAGTTTTGGTATAGAGGGCGCTACACAAAATAATTTTGTTGTGAGATAATGAAAAACTGAGTGTCAAATTTGAAAGAGCATACAATTTGAATGACAGGATAAACTTTATTTGATCAAAATCGGTTCAGAAATGACTGAAATATCCATAAACATAACCATTTGTAATAATTGTGGGGCCCCACAATTATTTGATGATTTTGAACCAGCCGTAACAAAAAAAAAAAAACATTTTAAATGCTTCCTCTTTTCAAAAATGTATAAAAGAGGTTTTAAAACAGGTGTTGATTATCTTTATATCTAATCACTATTTCAACAAAACATCTGATGCAAATTTTTTTATTTTAAATGGTTGAAACCAATTAATTTTTAGAGAGTGCCCTCTGAGTTTTAACTGCTCTTTTTGAATGATAACAGGCTTTCTACTTAGTCATTTGTATCTTTTGTATTTATTTCGAGCATGGTGGAGTTATAACTTAGTTTGTAATGTAAGGGAGCAGGTTTTGGTTACTAAAATCAATTTTTACCATAACTGTACTCGAGATCTTTACCACTAAAACTCAACTATCCCTTCAAACAATTCACGTACGGTACAAACGGGTCTTTGTAGCATATATTCAGTCGCTGAAATTTTGTTGTTAGAGGAGGTTTCATTTTTATGCCAAAGAACTGATGCGCTATACAATATGTACTAATTGACCCTGCAAAGAACCAAGAAGGGAAAATTATTTAATAAATAGGCAGATGTATGCATTTCCATGTAAGATATTTGGTTCCATTGTGAGTTTGTTCTCAAAAGACTGCCTTTCTCTACATGTATGTGATACCAACTATTTGATGATGATAATGATGATGGTGGTCAATGGATGATGACAATTATGATGAGGATGATGATGACGATGAAGTTGATGACATTGATGATGATGATGATGATAATGATCGATAGATGATGATGAAGATGATGATTGAGGGACATTTGTTCCCCCCCCCCCCCCCCCCTCCTCAAAAAAAAAATATATATATATATATATATATATAAACATATACATGTATAAAAAAAGTCAATAAAATAAACTCGGAAACACGCTAGAATTCCTTGGTAAAGTCTTTATTCAATTACTTTCGACCAGTTTCTTTCTCTTCAAAAAACTTTTGAAAGAAACCGGTCGAAAGTAATTGAATTCTCTTCAAAAAACTTTTGAAGAGAAAGAAACCGGTCGAAAGTAATTGAATAAAGACTTTACCAAGGAATTCTAGCGTGTTTCCGAGTTTATTTTATTGACTTTTTTAATACATATTTCATCGACGAGGACTTAAAGGGCATCAAGCGTGGGGATGCTACATAGCGGGTCGCCATTTTGAACTGGGTTAGTTTGCGCGCACCGCATGACACTGAGCTAACGTGCATTACGCACCGTGCGCAACGCGTATGCAAGATGGCGCCGCGCATCTCATTTGACGAATCTGAACTACCTTTAAATTTATTTACATGTATATAGAGAGAGAGAGAGAGCAAGGAATGCTGTCGCCCTCGTACACATTTGGCAGCCAATAGTGCGCATATTACGAGAAGAAAAGAAAACTTGTGGCGAGGCTAACTACGCCTCGCCATTAGTCTTCTTTTCTACTATATATATATGGTATACAGGGTGTCCCACAAATAACGGAACGGGGTACTTGCCATACTAAAGACTCATGCCCGCCATACTGCATCGAGTAACGATCAATGCGTGCGCCATTGTGAGTGTGCGTTCAGCTGTGTATAGAGAAGAAAGGGTACCTAACAATGGCCCACGCATTGAACGTTACTAGTTGCTATGACGGGCATCATGTGTCTTCATTATAGCAAGCACCCCGTTCCGTTATTTCTGGGCCACCCTGTATTATAATAATGTTTTTTTTTTAAATACAACATATTGGGTGTAGTTTATGTTTATAGTATATCTATAGAGCTACTGCACGCCCCAATCTGCCCTTCCACGCTACATTAGACCACTGCTTCCCAGTAAGCCCCTTTACCCCACCTAGGGGTGTGCTTCCCCTTCTACCATATATGTTTTATTGTTTGAAGTTACAGGTAGGCATGTGCCCCCCATGCACGTTTCAGCGATGTTTGTTTTGGGGCTTATACATAATACTGTAGTAACACAATTTTTTTAAATGCCAGTACATGTATAAGGAATTATCCACACATTTTTGTTTGTAAAACATTTATATAATAATGGCAAATCATTATTTAAACATGGTCTCCGTAACATACAATTTAGCTGAAAATAGAAATAGGACTTAAAGGGGGAACATTCCCCCCCCCCCCCCCCCCCCTCATCCGGGTATGAAAGAGCTTGTAATTGACTCCATCATACCTTGTATGTTGAATATCTTATATTGAATTTGTAAATTATATTTCTTTGTTTTTTAATTTGTATGTGCAAATTATCGCTATGAAACATAATGTGTGTAATTAGCGAT
The DNA here is from genome assembly GCA_037951105.1 of Echinarachnius parma. Classification (NCBI taxonomy): domain Eukaryota; kingdom Metazoa; phylum Echinodermata; class Echinoidea; order Clypeasteroida; family Echinarachniidae; genus Echinarachnius; species Echinarachnius parma. Next base: position 92,264 of record JBAMJV010001617.1, on the reverse strand, counting down.
AATCTACCCATAGTGTACCCCCATGCATGTCGCCCCAGAGCACGTGTGCCCGTGTTTACAACAAAAAACAACAACAACAACAATATCTCGCTCGGTACGATACGGTAAGCAGAAATGAGCGAAGTGAATCGAAGACGAACAACAAAACAACAACGACCAACAACTCTTGGTAAAATGGGGGATTCTGAGACTAAGAAGCAAAAGAAGAAGAAGAAGAAGAAGGAGGAAGACAAAAATGTTCAAGAAAAGTAAGTTGATTATAATTTAGTCGAGGCATTCAAGTAATAATAATATGTTTTTTTTGTGTGTGTGTTTTTGTTAAATTTTGCGTAATATATCGCTGTTCACAAACCAAGTCTAGTTGTATGTGAGCTTTAAATGGGCGAGCGCATTTTGTCGAGTGCGGAATACAGGTTTCGCAGCTCTGTTCAATTCTCCAAAGATTAGAGTGAAAGACTAGTATACAGTTACACTTACAAGACTATCAGGTACCCACATACCATGTTTACAGCAACCTTGTAGACTCTTTATCCCATCTGCGGCAAATATATATCATAATTATATAATTAATAGACATATTTTGTATTATCTTACCTAACTTGGGTAATCTTAACCTAACACTAACAGGAGTGTGCAGAGGTGAGCGGGGTACTGCAAGGAGGCAAAGTGACCAAGACGGAGGGAGCGAGAATTAATTTTTGTTAATTATTTTAGACTATAATGCTAGACTGAAGAAACCTTAATTACTTAAACTGATCCATATCTACTTGGTCTTTTTTGTTTGTGCCTTTACTTTCAGAAAGCTTTTCTTTTGGAAAAATAAAATGCGAGAATGCCTTGTGAACGGGTGCCCATATCATTACGATAGGAAGCACCCAATAAAACCGTATAGTCTCCCGAAGGATCCTGATCTGCGAGCATTGTGGGTCGGATTCGCTTCTCTTGCCGGACCGGTCAAGATATTGGGGCAGTGGGGAATATGCAAGGCCCATTTTCGTGAGGACCAATTCGTTCTCTCCGACCTCCTCAAGGCCAACTACGGGTTCCTCAAAAAGGAGCCACGGCTGAAGGAAGGTGCAGTGCCTACTCTCTTATCGGAGGAGATCAGGAAGAGGGTTCAACAATCCTGGACGAAGGGCAAAGAAAAGAGGAACTGGAAGGTAAATTGGGAGTCCTGTAGCCAGGGGGGTGCGCAGGGTGCGTACGCACCCCCCCCCCCCCCCACTCCCAAATTTAGCTTCACTTTTGTCATTCTCGGGCCGGTCCACATTTTTTTTTTATTGGTCTCGACCATCAAAATAAGTGGTCTCAGACGCCCTCCTCACCCCCACCACCCCCACCCCTCCAATACCAAGTTCAGAAATAGGTGTCCAGACATATTTTCTATCATTGGAGATTTGAAGAACTCATCACCATACTAAAGAATGTTTTCAATGGGCAGCAGAAGGTGGTTGGTTCTATCTAGGTCTCGGTGATTAATTCATAATTATATTGTTTGTGAATTACAAAGCCCTTAGACACAAGGTTATGTTTTGGTACTGTTGTTTACAACAGTACCAAAACATAACCTTGTGTTGATATTTGTGTGGTGGTCCCCATTAATTATAGAGAAAAGACAAACTATCCAACAAAATAAAGCTTCGATTCATATTTTGTTTATATTGGCTGTTTAAGCTCATAATGTTGTTATAATATTAAACATACATTGAAAAAAAAGGAGCACAATTTATTTGATTTACAGTTATTGAAACCTTGTGCATTGACACAATCACTACTTTCTTAGTATACATTGCAAAAGCAATTTGTTTAGCATTCATTGACAAATTGTGCAACTATTAAATATAATTGATATATGAAATGATATATTTCTTACATTTTCCCTTCAATTGCAGGGAGTAATGGGGAGTCTAAATTTTGCAGCCGACAGGGTTTCAACTCAGCCCAAGGTAAAATATGAGACAAATGCTGCTGTCAACAAGGATTCTGCAAATTATGAAATTTCAAACATGACTGGACAACATGCATTGACAGTTATGTTCTACCAATCAATCAATTAAAGGGAAATGACAGTAGTGGGAAACGCCCCACCCACAAAAAATGAAATGTACGCTCTTATTACCAACCATGTGAAAGAATATACTTTTACTAATATGGGATTATAAACATTTGGCCAGGAAACCGCCTACTAATGGATATATTTGCAAAATTATAAAAACGGATTTACAGTAAATTGATCGCCAATGCGGAATCGCGCATTTGCTACATGCAAAAGTCCACGTGGTCCGCACATGCTTTTCACGGGCAACCATGGAATTTTCCCGATATTTCTGCATGTAACAAAGCTTAGGTTCGGATTTTACCACACAAGCAACAATATTGATCAATTGTTTTAGCCAATTATACATTTTTCCCGTAACTTTCCCAAAACTGTTATTCATCATTAAATGTAACATTTGATCAGAATACAACAATTTTGAGTTGAAGTATTTAAAAATTCTTGCTCATGATTTACATCTTGGACTTCTTGTTTAGCTTTCATTGGCCAATCACAAAGCATGTTCTGATATTGTATACCAGTGGGGTTTGATTCTCAGTTGCAACACTGTCAGGTGTACAGTATGGGTACCTGGCAGGAATGTAATTCCTTAACATGCTTGATGCACTTGCAAGGCAGCTTGGCTACAAACAGGCTGACCATATACTGCATAGTGTATTACACCTCAGAAAAAAACTTCTAGATTGATGGTGCGATATACAATGCTGGTCTATTATTGTAATTATTATTACCCTTTTATGAAACAGGACACAGGACACTTGAAGAAACCAAGGCCCAAGCCCAACCCAATGCGCACACCTACGCCTCCTCTAGAGATTAATCCAGAACCTATGAAGAACCCATTAGGGGAAGGCTATGGGCTCTCTGTGGGTGATTTCTGCTTACCGGCAAGTGCCCCGAGGCAACTTGGATTATGGTTTGACAAGAAACCCAGCGCTGAAGAACTTGCAATGGCTTTTGTAAGTACATGTGCCCTTGTACAGAAGCTTAAAATTATTTTCAAAGATCAGGGGGTGTATTCTGAAAAAGATTTTTAGTTGAAATTTATTGTTAGTATCTACGTCATATCTACGTCACTAAAATATTACACAGGTACTTTAGGAATAGCAATTTGCTAAAATATATTTTAGTGACATAGATTTTAAATTTTAACTTCAGAATACACCCCCAGTTATAACTTATAGCACTACATTGATATCATGTAAAGATATATCTAGTTGGTTTTGAAGTGTGAAAGGATGGAAATCAAGGCTTTGTTTCCTTTCAACTCTGAATAAATCATGGATTATCCTAGTTACCAAGTTCAAAGAAAAACCATCCTGTGACACAAAACGATTAAATTGAATTACTATTTTGCAACACAATTTGATTCTAATTGCTTATTCGATCGACCAAATGAAATCATGCATTAATGAGTGGATTCAGTTCATAAATCAGATGTGGGGTGCCATCTTGTGCACACCTTTGGCGCGGTGTCAAATACACATTGTTCCAGTGTTATGTAGTTTGCTCAAACTAGTCTAGTAATGAATGTTTGGACAGCACTCGTATTAATTAAGTGTATCTTTTTAACTTCTGTTTCTCCGACAGGTTGAAGCTGCTCAAGAACTCACAGTCCCACCAGTGCCTCTTCCAATCCAATCAAATCTACAACATAACACGGGTGAAACGATGCCTCAACTCAAGATCAAGAACGAGCCCATATCTGACTCAGAAGAACCAATTTTCTCAACCGCTAACCGACCACCACAAGTTGAAGTAGTCGTCCAAACGTCTCAAATGCAGGAAAGTGCGCCTCCCATTATCGTACCGCAGTTTCAATCAGAGGAACCAACTTTCTCAACCACTAATCCACAACAAGTGGAAGAAGAAGTCCCAACGTCTCAAATGCATGAGAGTTTGCCTACCATTATCGTATCGCAGTTTTGTGTGCAAGTGTCAAGTCCGGATTTACAAGGAAATACCAGTACCCTCTCTGGAAGTGCACTACCACCCGAGTTGCAAATTGTTAGACCTCCTTGGGAAGGAAATGCCATATCGTCTGGTCTACTGCATCCGGGTGGTCAACCTCCAACGCAGCAGTTGAAAGAAAATGTGCAGACCTTCGGTGAACCGCAGCAGTCGGGACTAGAAGAGTCGGTGATGAAGAAGCTACTTGCAATGAACCGGGGGATGTTCCCATCGAGTACTCTCAAGCAAATGCAGATCCAAAAGACAGACAAAGGCATTGTCGCAATATCTCAAATCCAGGAAAGTGTGCCTCCCATCATCGTACCACAGTTTCAATCAGAGGAACCAACTTTCTCAACCTCTAATCCACAACAAGTGGAAGAAGAAGTCCAAACGTCTCAAATGCAGGAGAGTTTGCCTACCATTATTGTACCGCAGTTTCGATTGCAAGTGTCAAGTCCGGATTTACAAGGAAATACCAGTACCCTCTCTAAGAGTGCACTACCACCCGAAATGCAAATTGTTGGACCTCCTTGGGAAGGGAATGCCATATCGTCTGGTCTACTGCATCCGGGTGGTCAACCTCCAACGCAGCAGTTGAAAGAAAATGTGCAGACCTTCGGTGAACCGCAGCAGTCGGGACTGGAAGAGTCTGTGATGAAGGAGATACTTGCAATGCACCGGGGGATGTTCCCATCGAGTACTCCCAAGCAAATACAGATCCAAAAGACAGATCAAAAAAGCATCGTCGCAATAGTCCTTGCGCCCAAGGAAATCAAGAAGCCTGCTGTGAGTATGACATGATGATGCAATGGAAATCATAGAACCTTGTCATAGCAAGAACCTAATGAAAATAACCTTGTTAAATAGCAAGTGTCTTGTTATATTAAGGAAAACATAGTAAACAATATAAAGAACTTGGACTATCACAATTACGGTTGTATTACTTTAGAGCTCTTTATAAAGAGTTCAGTTAATTTGCCATGTCTGTGTACCATTATGTTTGAGACATAATGCATCAAGAACCGCAAGACCATGAAAATAATCTTGTTAGAACATTAACAGGTATCTTGTTTTGATATCAGAGGTGAAAAAACTTAAGGATATAAAATGCCTGGACTAGCAACCCTAGTATTAAGTAGCTTGTGAAATGAGGGTTGTTTCATATCCGAGTACTGGAAACAGGTCCCAATGCACCAGTAATTTACCCCACCACTAACTATACTTAACTAACAATTATTTTGTCTTGATGTGTGAACACTTTTTTCTATTCATTAATGATAGAAAATATGTATTAAAGTCTCATTAAGCAAAATAATAGAAACTCAAATTTAATCAAAGTCACACAACAACAATAAATCCTCGACTGTTGCCTGTTTTGTTCTCACTTTTTGTGAGTGTATTAAAATAATCTTTGTTTCATTTATGCCCCCCTGTCTCTCCTGTTGCCTTTGATAGACGATTAGTGTGCCAAAGAGAGCAAAGAAGACGACCATTACAAAGACCAAGCCGAGCCAGTCAAAACCAAAACGCAAGAAGCGGAAATCTATTAAGCATTTAACCAAAGTCGTCCCGGAAGAGGAGGATGAGGCTGAGGAGGGGTGGGAGGAAGTTAACAAGGATGATGAGGGTGTCCTGAGGAAAGAGGTTAAAAGAGAGGCTGATGGAGAGGAGCTGAACAAAGAAGATGAATTCAGAAGAGCGGCGGAAAAAGAATGTGCACAGTCGATGCTAGAGTCCAACTCTGACGGAGGATTTCATCAAGGAAATGAAGCAGAGATGGAAGCGGCCGAGACTGTAGAGAAATGGGCTCAGTCGATGCTGGACTACGACGGAGGATTCGATCAAGGGTATGACGCAGAGATGGAAGGGGATGAACAGGTGCATGAGATAGAGGACGATGAGGAAGAGGTGATGGAAGAAGAAGAATATGAAGAGGAAGACGACGAGGAAGATTACGATGAAGTGGGCGCTGATGACTCAAAGGATTCAGACTACAATCCGTTCGATGACATTCAACAGAGGAATGTGAAGAAGAAAAAACATCTCGGAAAGCCGGTGACAGAACTAGAAGTCTTGAGCTCGGAATGTTCTGTTCCATCATTCAACTCTGATGAGGAGGAGGAGAAGTACCCCAAGAAGAAAAAGCAGAAGTACCCCAAGAAGAAAAAGAAGAAGTACCCCAAGAAGAAAAAGAAGAAAACAAGAAGAGAAAGCTCAATCCGTTTCTCACTCAGGTATTACCTTTAGTTGTCTTTACTCTTTTTTTTTCTTCTTTTTTTTTAAATTGGGGGGGGGGGGGTAAACAATTTAAACGAACCGTTTATTATTTATTCAAATTTGTATCTACTTTGTCAAACTCAACAAAAATCACACTTAGTTTTCAGAACTGTAGATGTGTCTGAAGACTATTAATTAGAAAGCAGGGCTTCATTGTCTGGGGCAATTGAAATTTGTTTTTGGGAAGGTAAAAATTCATGATGCATTTTGGTTTCCCTATTGGGCAACTGATATTCCTATTCAACTTATATTCATCCAATTTAATTCCAACAAGACGTATATAATGCCAAACAAATCAAGCTACCTAGAGATTTATTTTGTTGCTTCCACATGAAATTTTGCATTGAATTGGAGTGGCAATTCACAGCACAAGCACATTTTGAAATATTCACTCAGTATAATCTGGCATGATCTACTTTAATACATATCTTTTAAAATTTACATCATTCATAAGTTGATGCAATTAATCGTTTCTCTTTCTTTTTAAATCTGTGTCCCTCCTTAGTGGTAATGAACACCGTAAACACATTTTGAAGCTCCAACTGGCGAAAACCAAGCAATTGCGTTTGGAGTGTAAGCTATGCAAGGATAGCTTCTTCACCGTACAAGATTTCCAGCTGCATTTCGAGGAGAAACACCCAGGGGAGGCAGAGAAATTAGTGACCGATCTTGAACTGACCTTGGAGAGGAAGAGGATAGCGTTTGGCGAGCAGAAGGAGAAAGAAGGGCAAGAGAGAAAAGATCAGCTTACACTTAAGATGAAAAAGTTGGAAGAGATGATGGAGAGGGGGAAAAAACGAGAGAAATCTGCGCAAAAGAAAAAAGCTGCTCAAAAGAAGAAAATGCGGCTGGAAAAGATGGCCGAATGCGAATTACAGCCGAGGAAGAGCGCAAGATTAGGCCTCATAAAAGCAAAGACAGCAATTGAACTTTTAGGCTTGAAAAGTGAAAATTCTGGGAACAAGAGTCGCCTACTAGAGACCCAGTCATCTACAACTGAACCTAAGTTGGATCCTAAACCTGCTGACATCCCTACCAATGATCAAAGCAATCAGCAAGACACCAACGATGCATCCATGAAAGAGTCAGAACTTCAAACAGAGGAAGATAATGGCACAAACGTCCCAATAGAGATGACCGTTGAAGAGACAGAACCACAATGGGACAAGGAAAATGAAGATGCTGAAAATCCAACTTATGTAACCACGCTAGAGACATATGCACTAAGGATGGAAAAAGAAAATGTACTTAGCTTGCCCCAAAGGGAAGAACACCAAACTGATAAGCAAGAAACTGAAACATCCGATGAACCTCAAACTGCAAAGTCTGATCTTGTAGAAAAAAGCAGTGAACTTTTAGGCTTGAAATGTGAAAATTCTGGGAACAAGAGTCGCCTACTAGAGACCCAGTCATCTACAACTGAACCTAAGTTGGATCCTAAACCTGCTGACGTCCCCACCAATGATCAAAGCAATCAGCAAGACACCAACGATGCATCCATGAAAGAGTCAGAACTTCAAACAGAGGAAGATAATGGCACAAACGTCCCAATAGAGATGACCGTTGAAGAGACAGAACCACAATGGGACAAGGAAAATGAAGATGCTGAAAATCCAACTTATGTAACCACGCTAGAGACATATGCACTAAGGATGGAAAAAGAAAATGTACTTAGCTTGCCCCAAAGGGAAGAACACCAAACTGATAAGCAAGAAACTGAAACATCCGATGAACCTCAAACTGCAAAGTCTGATCTTGTAGAAAAAAGCAGTGTTTCCTTTGAACATGTTAGAGAGCATGAACCAGTTGACTTGCAGAATGGCTGCAATAATGAACAGTTGGTCCATGCAGAGCCTTTCGAAACTGCAGTGAAGACAGACAATAAAATAGAAGCTGGTGATACAACAGCAGAAATAGGGGGAAAATTACAGTCCCCAACCAATCTTAAAAGTGTCAGGAATGCAAGCGAACCTACTACTCTTTGTAAGCCTGGGAATATATGTGAGAAAGGAGGCACATTGGATTGCAGCGAGATCAAACAAAGTGACCCTTCAGAAACTTTGTGCAACCAAGACTTACAATCAGAGGATTCTGAACAAGCTAACAATCCTGTGAGTAACGATACACACAAAAATGAACATAAATACAAGGCAAGGGGTGAGAGCAACATGGGTAAAAGTACAGACGCAAGAAACCTTGACAAACCTATTGATGGTCCAGTTGGTGAACTTTACAATGGAGATAAAGCCTCTAAGTTTGTTACTGAATCTGAAGCTGAACATAACGAAATGCGGTCAGACGTGAGATTTCCGGCCTGCGCGGATGGTGGGAATATCGCACACCAGTCTGAGCCTATGAGTAATGAGCCAACCAGTGTGGATGGTGTACTGCCTGGTGACGATGATGCAGAAGTTGTTATAGAGAGCGTTGAACCAGAAGAAGTTGAATTTGTACCAGAGGTTGATGAGGATGTAATTTTTGAGTTGGACACGTGGTCCAACATCCTACTGAAGTGCACAAAGTGCTCAAGCTTCATTGAGTTCTGGCATTACAAGTCACATTTAAATGAACATAACCATGTGGAGAAGAAGACATGTGGGATATGTGGTAAGGAGTTTTCTTCAAAATCCCTATATGAGCATCAGAAACGCTGCTTGGGAAATAGAGAATACGGAGTTTGTGAGATCTGCGGAAAGTATGTGGTCGATGTCAAAGCGCACGTCAGAAAGCACAAAAAGCATACTTCCACTTGCAAAATATGCAATGCCACGTTTCGTACAATGAGCGTGCTGAATCGTCACATACAAGTTCACAGTTCCGTTAAAGAACATGTTTGCGAAATCTGTGGCCGTAGCTTCTCGCAGTCGGGCAACTTGAAGGGCCACATGCGACAACACACACAGGAGAAACCATATAAGTGTGATATGTGCGAGAAATCGTTTGTGCACAATGTGAGCTTGAAGACTCACCAGAAACGGGACCACGGAATAGATCCTTGGATGGGTGCGAACACCGCCGCCGTGGGGAGAAGGAAGAAAGAGCGGGATGTCTCCAGCGAGAACACAGCAAAGAAAAGGAGGACTCCAAAAAAGAAAACAGATGAGGCCAGCTCTGACGAGACTGCGGTAAAGAGAACAAGAGGGCGGAAAAAGAAATAGAGACTAAACACTGAACAATATCTCGAAGACCAGGTACCCTGCGCATTTACAGTTTCTCAAGCAAATACAAAGCAAGAGCAGATTATTTACCACCTTCTTGTAAACTTGTATCAAGGAGATACAGATGATGATATACATTAGATCAGAAGAGGACAGCTCCAGCCAGACAATGAAGAGAAAAGGGTGCATAACAAAAAAACAGATGATTAACATTGAACTTTTATTTTTTTCAGGAACCCTGTAAGTAAACATTATCACCTAGCAATGTACCCAAAGCAAAAGGGCAGAATGTTGATTACCTCATTATCTTCATGCAGTAATCTTGTAAGAGATAAGGGAAGGACAATTTCTAAAAGCAAGAAGAGAGTGAAGAACCAAGGATTGAAGAGTTGACCCATATTGTTTATTACTAATTTACTGAAATTTATTTCCCTAATCAACACTAACTATCTATCAAATTACCAGAGTTGCACTGAATGATTAAGGGATATTATTTTGATTTCCTTTCCAATTATCACTGGCTTATTTGTTGAAACCTATAGCTCTACATTCAGAAAAACAATTATACTCATCAAATTTTGATTAAATCTATTTAACTATTTGTTGGCTATTTTGGGGCTTTGATTACTGTTATTCAAGTCAAACGTGCTTAAAGGGGTAGTTTAGTTTTGGTAGAGAGGGCGCTGCACATCACAATTTTTTTGTGAGGTAATGAAAAACTGATCCCACGAATTTGAGAGAACATGCAATTTTAATGGCAGAATAAACTTTATTTGGTCAAAATCGACCCAGAAACGGCTGAAATATCAATAAATAATTATCTGATCTTATAATTATTTGGGGGCCCAAATAATTAGATGATTTTTTGAAAAAATACAAAAAAATGCTTCCACTTTTTCAAAAATTTTCGAAAGCGTTTTTTAAATGGTTGTTGATGATCTCGCTATTTAATCATTATATCAACAAAACATCACATGCATAATTTTGGTTGAAAATGGTTGAAACAAATGCCTTTTAAAAAAGCGCCCTCTTGTGTTTTAGTGGCTTTTTTGAAGGATAACGGGCGTTTTACTTGGTCGTTTGTAATTTTGTATACCTTTCGAGCATGGTGGAGTTAGAACTATTAGTTTATAATGTTACTGTGCAGGTTTTGGCTACTAAAGTTCAGCCTTACCAAAACTAAACTACCCCTTTAATATAAAATGCAAACATGCATGATCTATGTTTTTCCTCATTCAAATAGCTTAAATAATTCATGACACAAACGTAGCAAAGTGCAATTAGTGTGTTACTTTGAATGAACATTAAAAGACAATTTCAAAATATAGTTTCAAGAAAAATAGCCAAAAATTTTTTTTTCAAGATTTGTCTGAAAAATTGGCCATAAAATCAATTTGTAGGCTATTTTCTCCTTCAAAAATAGCTTAAAAATAGCCCAAAAATACATTTTATTTATATTGATTTCGCGTTCCAAATATGATATATCGATAGTAAAAATAGTTTTTTTTGCTATTTTTTCGTACTATATACTATTTTTTCAAATAAAAATAGCAAAAAAATAGATTTTCGAGAACAATTTTTTTTTCAAGCAGGGATTGCCTACGGGAACAGGGTTGGTTATGTATTCATGGGGATTTCATAATCTCGAAGGTAACTGGGGGGATATCCACTGCCATACCTAATGCTTATATATGTTAGAAATGTTATAGAGAGCCCAAAAGAGGTTCACCTAATTTCCAATAAAAAAGGGATTAGAGGGCTTAGAAAGTGCAGAGTCAGTGATACAATATAATGGCTGGTTTGCATCTTCATGCAGTGTCTCTTCTTTTTCTGAATCGAGGTCGTGACATTGAAAAAAAGGAAGATCAGAGAAACGAAGAGGTCAGCTTTTCGCAAAGACATTATTTATACAGTGGAACCTGGTTAACATGAGGACATTTGAGACCATGAAAATCTACCTACGTATTATATTATATCAGAGATAAACATGAAATAAGGTTCTACCTTGTATAAAAGGTGAGAGTCCGTTATTCCGATGGTTCGTTATTCCGAAGGTTCGTTATTCCGAAGGTTCGTTATTCCGAAGGTTCATTATTCCGAGGGTTCGTTATTCCGAAGGTTCGCTATTCCTAAAATGAAATCGGGTTCGTTATTCCGAAGGTTCGTTATTCCGAAGGTTCATTAGTCCGAAAATAAAATGGTTCGTTAATCCGAAAATTAAATTGGGTTTGTTATAATACTATAATTTGTGTTTTGTTTATCTAATTTACAGACTGCATTAGGCATACCCCTCCCCCTTTCCCTCCCTTGGCCAGACCAATCAAACAAATGAAAGTTTATTTTATCTCTTTATATGAAATTATAGCATTATAACAAACCCAAATTCATTTTCGGATTAACAAACCAGATTTCATTCTAGGAATAGTGAACCTTCGGAATAACGAACCATCGGAATAACGAACCTTCGGAATAACGAACCTTCAGAATAACGAACCCAATTTTATTTTCGGAATAGCGAACCTTCGGAATAATGAACCCTCGGAATAACGAACCTTCGGAATAACGAACCTTCGGAATAATGCAACAAATGTTCGGATTAACGAACCCTATTTCATTTTAGGATTAACGAACCCTCAGGTATACGAAATTTGCGTGTTCGGAATAACGAACCTTTGGAATAAAAAACCTTCAGAATAACGAACCTTCGGAATAACGAAGCGCACACGTTTAAAAGTATGTTAAAACTTGCACTCGTAGTCTTTCCATCATATCTTATATTGTGCAATTTGCCTGGAGGTGTCACTACACAATGACGAGGTACATCTGTGATTGAATTAAAGGGATAGTTGAGTTTTGGTATACATAGGGCGCTACACAAAATAATTTGAAAGAGCATACAAGTTTAATAACAGAATAAACTTCCATTTGATCAAAATAGGTTCAGAAATGGCTGTTATACCCATTGAACATTTATAACCATAATTTGTAATAAGTGTAGGTCCCACAATTATTTGATAATTTCAAACCAGCCGGTAAAAGAATATATTATTTTCAAAAATGTATAAAAAGAGGTTTTTGATTATCTCTCTATCTAATCACTATTTCAACAAAATATCATATGCACAATATTTTATTTTAAATGGTTGAAACCAATTAATAAGAGTGCCCTCTTGTTTTTTTAACAGGTCTTTTTTTAATGATAGCAGGCTTTGGGGCCATCTACAAAGTATGTACGCACAAGAGGGGGGGGGGGGGGGGGCGCGTTCACGCTGATAAGTATGGTGCTATCAACCACATGCAAAACAAAGTGCATACAGGGGGGAGGGGGGGGGGTCAATTTAGGACAAAACATTGCGTACGTACTTTGTAGATGGCCCCCTTCTAATCATTTGTATTGTTTTATTCATTTCGAGCATGTTCGGAGTTCAACTTAGTTTGTAATGTAAACTGTACTCTCTTTACCAAAACTTAACTATCCCTTCTATCAATTCACGTACAAACGGGTCTTTGTAGCATATGTTCAGTCGCTAACATTTTTGTTAGAGGAAGTTGTAAATAGGTTTAATTTTCATGCCAAAGAACTGATGCGCTATAAAATATGTACTTATTGACTCTACAAAAATAACAAATGTGAAAATTATTTAATAAATGGTGCTTACAGAACCAGCGGGCAGATCGATGTATACTCCGCAAAAAAAGAAACTGGACACTTGTATAAGACCAAATATTTCGTATTCATTAACGATAAAATATATGATATTGTATATCAAATTAAAGATAAAATTACCCTCTTCAATATTCGCATGCAATCCAGATGAAATCATTCATGCATGACTTGTCACGGTCAATTAACCACACCAAGGTCTGTTTTCAAAAATAGCAAAAATGGAACATCCACTCAACCATATAAATGTTGATAAGCATAATCTAAAACGCTATATTCATGAAATGGCATAATTTTTCATTACAAATGTGACCTTTTCTATCTTCATCTCAATAAAGAGTATAAATGAAGACAAATTGTGAACGTTATAGGTGTTATTTTTATCCAAAAGTAACAAAATGGGGAATTCCATGGCAAAGCTTTATTAGTCAAAACCACAGTTTGTGCCCTTATTTCAGCATGAAAATGGTATAAAGTCTTCTCAAGAATTATACCGTATAGTCCAAAGATCTTCAAAACCTAAAGTCACCCTTGTTCAAACATTTGGGCAGTCTTTAACATGACATTTCTCTAGGTAATTATGTTTAAAATTGCAGGGGACACATGAAATAGACAAGCTTCATGCCTGTAATACAGACCAGTATGATAATGCTCTCATAACCTGGCCCTGTTTTATTGACAAATTTGTATTTCCAGAGTTTGTTCATAACAATAAAGTTGAATAATGTCATAATTTACTTGCCCCGCTCATCATGTTTTAAGTGAAACGCTTACTATCATTTCAGTCGAATGGTGTGGTCCTCCATTGTTTTGCTATTTTTGAAAACAGACCTTGCTAGTGTTAATTGACCATGGCATTTCATGCATGAACGATTACACCTTTAAGTTATACCCTGCATGTAGAGGACTAAATTCCCTTTAATTTGATATATGATAATGTACACTTTATCGTACATTAATATGAAATATTTCAACTTATACAAGTGTCCAGTTTCTTTTTTTGCGGAGTATAGTATATACATGTATATATTATATGCATTTCCATGTAAGATCTTTGGTTCCAATTTGAGTTTGTTCCCAAAGGACTGCCTTTTCCTATCTGATGCCAACTATTTGATGATGGTGATCAATGGATGATAATGGTGATGATGATGATCGAGGGATGATGGTAATCAGTGGATGATGATGATGTTGATGACGATAATGAGGTTGATGATGATGACGATGATGTTGATAATGATGATGATCGAGGCATTCGAGGGATGATGATAATGATTGATAATCAATGGATGATGATCGATGATCGAGAAATTTGGTCCCCCCCCCCCCCCCCCAAAGAAATAAATTAAGAATAGAGATAGCGCAAAGAATATGCTGTCACCCTCGTCCCTCGTACACATTTGGCAGCCAATAGTGTGCATATTATGAATAGAATAGATAGATAGATATATCGGTATTTATTGAACAAAATTAACAAGACTGTAGTCCGAAGACTAAAATGCCTTGCGTACATGAACATAGTATGAACATACATGAATAAATAAATTACAACACATCAAAATACAACAAAATGATACATATTTATGAATGCATTTGGCAAGAAGGCACTAACATTAAAAATGTGATTATTATAATGCATATTCTCATTTAATTTTAATTTTAATATAACAATAACAAAGAACCAATTTACTAATTCGTTACTTACTTTTAAATATGTAATACTAATTAAATATTGAATCTAACAAAGTGTAAATTAATACAGTACATGTATATCTTTTGAAAAATTACAATAATAAGCATCACTAAAATGCAAAAATAAGAGCATGGAAATTATTTAATTAAAGGATATCAAATCCCACTATCTATTTTATATCATATTCCTAACATAAATTAAGTTTATCATACTCAATAACGAGTAGATCTAACAATCAAATGTAATATCAAAAGGGAAGCAATACAGGGTATAAAGATTGAGTAATAAAACAAGTCTTAATTTTCTAAGAAAAGAAGACTAATGGCGAGGCTAACATAGGTTATGCCTCGCCATTATTCTTCTGTTCTACTATATAATGCCAACAACAAAAATACAACATATTTATTATTGGGTGAACTGCCCCAATCTAGCTTTCATTCCACGCTACATATTACTGCTTCCAAGTTATCACTGTACTTGCAGGGGTGTGCTTCCCCTTCTATTGTAATATACGTTATATTAGTATTGTTTCAAATTACTGATAGGCGTGTGCCCCCCCCCCCCCCCCCCCCCCCCATTCTCGTTTCAGTAATTAATGTGTATACCGTAATTATCCACACATTTTTGTTTGTAACAAATTATTATTTATACAAAAGTGACAAATCATTATTTAAACATAGTCTTCGGAACATAAAATTTAGCTCAAAATAGACTTGAAGGAGGCAGTCTCTCCCCCCCCCCCCCCCCCCCCCCCCCCCCCCGATCCGCCGTGCAATGCATGCATGCGAAGTCAATCGAAGACCCTGGACTGACTGACACTGCACTTCCGGGCACTTCCGCGACCAAAAACTCTTGGTACAATGGGGGATTCTGAGACTAAGAAGAAAAAGAAGGGAGATAAAAATGGTCAAGAAGAGTAAGTTGATTATAATAGGTTTAGTCAAGGCATTCAAGTAATATGTTTTTGTTGTGGTAGACTACTAAAGTCTAAAGACAGTCTGTACCGTAGTGTTTTTGTAATTTTGCCTTATATATCGCTATTCACAAACCAAGTTAGTTGTATGTGAGCTTTAAATAGGCGAGCGCATTTTGTCGAGTGCGGAATACAGGTTTCGCAGCTCTGTTCAGTTCTCAGCTCCAAAGTCAAAGAGTGAAAGACTCCATATATATTTGATTTGGGAATATTTCATTGTGAAATATTAAAGTAAAAGATGACTTGTGCACTGAGATAAATGTCTATGGGGAAATTGTTTGGAGAGACGCTTTTTACTTACACAAAATAGACATAAACATGTTTTAAATTGCTCTTCATACAATTGCAGACAACTTACTAAGCCAGGCTAAGCATACAGACGGCCATTTACAAATTTATATAGGAACAAAATTAAAGCCAAAACTTAATTTTCTCCTGTACTAAAGGTATGCCTTGATTTGCTCTATCTGTTCACAGCAATTTGTGGGTGTGTTGTGAACTTGTGCAATTGTGGTCCAAACTTTTTGTTGACGTTTGTACTACTTAAGTTGGTCACACACGTTGCACACAGGTGTAGACTTTTTCGTATGTGGCGCAATATAAATGCATACAATACGGCCACATACGATCATGCCACTTTATATTAAAATGCTCATAAAAATAACTACACAACATCAAAATCAAAAACTCACCTCATGAACAATGTAAAGCGTTTCCAATCGATTTGTATAAATTCCCTTGTAAAAATCCTGCAGTAAAAATGTGATATTTTCCGGTCCAAAATATATACGTATATATACGTATATCGAACGTAGAGGGCTTTATCATAGCCAACTACTGAGATCGCTGTAGCGAACTGCTGCGTAATCCGACTAAAGAGACGTCAATACAAACAACACGCTGAATCGGATTTTGATACCGGTAGTCCGCATAACGGTACATGTAGCCTTTTGATCAAGTCGCACAATATGTTTTTTATAATTTTTTGACATCGTAAATTGATTGTAAATCAATAAAATTGGAAGTAGTACACATCTAAATTAGTTTTCTTAGTTTGATAATATTTATAGATTATATTAAATAGCAGCTGACAGCGATTATTTTTGGAAAAAACCAATTAAATTGTCAACATCAGGGAATAATTTCCAGCCCAAAAATTGCATAGCAAATCTGCTATACAAAATAATTTTTGTATAGCAATTGGATAAACTTGTATAGCAATTTTTTTTCAGGCAATCATAATGCACATTAACACCACACACAATGACCAAATGAAATTATCCTAAGGTAAGGAAAGTGTACTGTGCTGTGTGGAAAACTGTGTATAGCGTGCGATACAGCAGCCCAGTGCAGTGCAGTGCAGTACATTGCATACACACCATAGAGTTATATATAGGTACGATACACACTCACTGGGCTAGCTGGCCGGCTGTGTGTGCCTAGCCAGTGTAGCTTGGAAGAGCAGCATGTCTAGACTGCATAATTAACTGCATGTCTAGACTGCATGTCTGCATAGTTTGCATACACAGGGCTGGCTAGTGTGTGAAACATGTATGCTTACACAGCTGTGTGAAACATGTATCTTGCATTGCAGCGCACAAGTGCGATTCATAAAAAAATATGTGTCGCAAATGGCTAAAAATACATCGCAAATTGCGATGCGATACCGGGAAAATTATTCCCTGAACATATTTCACTTGGTGTCTTGAATTTAGCTAACCATATACGATCTATACAAAAGTCACGGAGCCCCGTGTATTACATGTCATGTGTCTACTGCGACAGATGCCGAGCAGAGGTAAGCACAAAATATCAATTTTACGCTATTTTTGTGGTGCTGTATTTTGATTTCACACATATTCCGCCGTAACAATTCACATTTGTATCACCTTATGACAAATTTGAGCGGATTTATTTTGCAGAAAGTAAGTAACTGCAAGAAACTGTTTTGTCATTCCAAACGTATGGATTGTCATACCGTTATTTCCCACTACAGTCGCAAGGGGCTTACGCAGTAAGCCCCTTGACTTGCAGGGGTGCGTTGCACACATATGTCATCATTAACTCATTATTATTGACAGTGAAAATGACAATAATAATGTAAAAAAGGCCATTAAAGAGGGAGATCCTCTTTTGCAAGCCAAAATTCAAAGGTTGCGACTTGCGAGGTTATTGTATTATATGAAAGGAAGTGTCATTTAATAGCATGCCTGAAAAAATTAGGGCTTGAAATCTCTTTTTCGTGGAGTTATAGACCTAAAACTGAATAAACTGAGGGACGTCGGTTAAATAGGTACATACATATTTTCGGCCGGTGAGTAAGTTCGTACATAGATTTCACGGAGTGCCAGATCGGTATGCATGACCCCTACGTAACCCGCGCTAGCTACGTGACCCGCGCATAAGTACTAATGTGTGGGCGTTTACCAAGCAAAATACCCAAACATCGCTTAAACTGACTACATGTAATTATATATTCTTTCTTTTTGAGATCTTTTTCCGTGACATACGTTAAACAAATGTCGGCTTCACAATACCTTTACGAGAACTAGTACTATATTGTTTTAATATTATGCTAAATCAGTTGAACTCCTTTATTGACCGATATATAGTTTAAATGGAGGGACGCATTCGTTTTTCATTCGTAGAATCCAAATTACAGGGCTGTTCGCTCTGATTTTTTTTTTGTGTGTTACATTTATCCCCATCCGTCAACTGAAAGCTGTTCAGACGTTTTGTAAAAGTGGACCTGTCCCTTTAAGGGGGGGGGGGGGGGGGGGGGGGCTTAACCTACTTTTCAAGGGAGTCAGATTTCATTGAAAATGGGGCAATATCATAATTTTTTTAATTTCTAGTGTTAATATGAGTGCTATGGAAGACAAAAAGTGAGTTTAATATAACACCCCGAATACTAATTAGCAAACAATAGGAATAAAAGAAAAATCTCTTGCGCTCTCTCGCACAATAACCAAACCACTTATAGAGTTCATTTTTTCACAGCACCTTAAACAAAGCAGTCCCCCTGAAATGAGGGTTTTTTTTTTTTTGAAAATTAATTTATTTTTATGTTAATTAGGCGATTATTAATTTTTCGTGCTAATTAAATATTCATGGCTTAATTGATTAAAACATTAAATTATTTTTGAAAAACAAAAACACTCATTTCAAAGTAGCATTTGTTCTGAACATCATGTCCAAATTTCATCCAGATCCATCAATCCAATAATGAGTTATGGCATGCAAGAGACTGGCACTCATGCATAAATTAGATACTGAGAAAAACAAAGAAAAACATTACATTCATATTTGCAATATTTGTAATTCTAATATACACATAAAATGGGTTTTTGAATCCGAATATCATTGTATAAAATTGGTGATTACTATAATTATCAACTCTCAACGCAATGTAAATAATCTTAACTTGTTTCATAATTTTAAAATAGTTTAGATACTTTAATTAGTCACTAATTAGTAAAATCACTTTCACAACACAGGTTTGAGTATGTGGGGCTGTACAAATTGTGAATCTATCAGCCTTGAGTGAAAGTAATTTCAGCTGCATATATATAGCACTGTCAAACCAAGCCTATGAGAGGGCAGCAGACAACACCTTAACAGGGCATAAAGTATCCTCCATTCAAAAGAAAAAAATAAGGGAAAAGACCAATAAATAATGATTTTACGAATGTTTTTCTGGTGTAGTGTTCTCATTTTTTGGAAGCATAGTTTCAAGGTCATTGAATGACCCATGACGAATTATTTGTATTGTGATTTTAGAGTAATTTCGGAATGAGAAATCAAAGTGAAACTTCAGGATCATATTGTAAAATAGATGTTGGAGATTTGTTTAATATGAAAATCTAAAATTTGAATTTTTAAAAAATAACTGCCCCAAAAGTAGGTTAAGCCCCCCCTTAAAGTGCTAGATTTGTCGGATCTACCGCCTGCGCTGCTGCACTAGATGTAACTCTAGAGAACGCTAGCGCTTCGCGCCGCTTCGTGCTAGCGTTCTCTAGAATTACACTAGATGCAACACAAAAACATTTTTTGTTAACCGATATCTCCCGCCATTTACCAGCAAATGCAAAATAACTTTTGTTTATGTGATCCACAATTCTTTGTACATTGTACTTTGATAATAATTACTGACTGTTGTTTTGAAGACCGCAAAGAGCCAAAATGTAGAAAAAATTATTGCAT
The DNA here is from genome assembly GCA_037951105.1 of Echinarachnius parma. Lineage (NCBI taxonomy): Eukaryota > Metazoa > Echinodermata > Echinoidea > Clypeasteroida > Echinarachniidae > Echinarachnius > Echinarachnius parma. The sequence continues at coordinate 72,287 of JBAMJV010001617.1, read as the reverse complement.
TACAGTGAAGAAAACAAGACGCACTCAAATTCAGATTAATTTCAGACTCTGATTATCGCACAACTGTCTCTAAAATAGTGCAGATATTTCCTAATTTTTTGCCCATCCGAACTTAAAGGGATAGTTGAGTTTTGGTATAGATCGAGGGCGCTACACAAAATAATTTGTTTGCGAGATAATGAAAAACTGAGTGTCAAATTCAAAAGAGCATACAATATAAATGACAGAATAAACTTTATTTGATCAAAATCGGTTCAGAAATGGCTGAAATATCCATAAACAAATTTGTAATAAATGTGGGGCCGCCCCACACTTATTCAATAATTTTGAACCAGCCGTTGCGTCCTCTTTTTACAAATTTAGAAAAGAGGTTTTTAAATAGTTGTTGATTAAAGTGATACCTGTAAAGTGTCAGACATTGCACAAAATGACATTTGAGACTTCAATCCTATATCAATATCATTGTAAAATACAATTGAAAGATTTCTGAAAGTTTGAAAGAAAACGATCACTGTTTACCTAGTGAAAAAAACGAATATTGAGTTCATATTTTATCACCGAATACTGATGGCCGGGCCTGCCGAAGATTTGTTGCAGTAATAATCATCCGTTTGATGATATCCACACCCGTGTATGTTTACAGACGGTACAGAATTCATGGAATTTGCGTGCGCTCGGCTCAAAGTTCAGTCGGGGTTCAGAAGGTTTCCCACACGCGCTGGCCGGACGTGTTCAGCTACGACAATTGTACTTTATTTGAAAAGCGTTTGCTAACGCTTTTCAAATAAAAGATTTCAATGATAATTATCTTCATACTAAAGGGACATTTGAAAAAATCTAACCCTATTTTTTTCTTCTCTTACCATAAGCTAAACAATATGGTAGAAGAGAAACGAGGAAGCTCCAACAAAAATTTGTGGAGTTAGACACTTTACAGGCATGCCTTTAAACTCTCTAATTCTAATCACTATTTCAACAAAAACATCACAGTACAGTATTTGCTGGTGGGCAATTCCAAGCAAACGCCGTGACGGTCAGAGGGTGTTTCTCACAATGAAAGTCCAAATAACTCATAAAATCTAAATATCTAGAACCAACTTTTGATATGCATCTGTAACCACTATCCTACCAATAATTTACAATAGGCAAGAAAACCAAAATTCCCAATAAATTATTAATTATGAATATCAATATCTGCCGTAACGCCGTGACGGCAAAAAGACATGGGTTTCTTACATGCTAAGAAACTAAGTAAACTCTGTGAACTACAGGAACATTTTGCACTTTTGTCACATTGATTCTTTGTACTAGACATCAAGCTAGAACATCCAAATAAAAATGTAGAAAAAATCCAATGCTCATAGTAAATATGATATCATAAATGTATCTATGCACTGTAACGCCGTGACTGTAACGCCGTGACCTCTGAATTGTACATGTTATATATATGGGAGATATTAAAGAGATGAATAATATGATATAATTTTAATGTAGTGATCCAGAATCAATAAAGAACTAGATGAATGGGTGATATAACCAAGATGCTATTAAATGATCATCCGCATGACACAAATTTGCAGCACAGCGCCCTCTATTGATCAAAAAATCTTTTAGGACATAATTGAAATTCTTATCTACTTCAGAAGTTAGTTAATGGAACCATCAAATATTAAAACCAAAATACATACTTAAATGTAACAATGAAATATGAGACCTTTGACATCTGACCTTTGACCTTGTTTCTCAAAATAACATACAAATGTTTAATTTTTGGTCTGCACAGTGCATATTTGCAAGTGATTTGTTTCGTGTAACATGATTTCAGAGTTAGTAAATGTTTGTTTTTGAATTGGTAATTATCCGAGTGACCTTTGACCTGTGCCCCAAACAGTTTCAGAAAATTGTCTTTTACCTACAGTACTCTTTCTAACATTGATTCTGGAACTTAATTGTGAGAACAAAAAACAACAACAATATTTTGACCTGTTGACCTATGACCTCCCATGACCCCATTCCCTAATCAGGTCATATACTTCACTGGAAGCATACCAGTATTATTATCATGTTATCCTTCAAGGATTCTCAAACTATCTTGATAATAATATCATTTTTGCATATTTGTTAGCTATGTGACCTTTGACCTTTGACCTCATGGACCAAAATCATATCCAATAATCCGTAGCTCTAAATACATGGATTGTACAAAGTTTGAACGAAATCCATCCAACGATTCTTGAGATATTGCAAAAAATAGAACACTGATGTACAGATGCACATACAGACAGATGGACATACAACCCATACACATACATGACTCAGGTAACTTTGAGATGGAAACATTATCAACTGACCCTATTCATATAATTATAGCATGAGCAATGCCCAAGCATACCTACAAAAAATATCTTACACTATTTGATTAAGTCTACTGTGTTATGTCAATGGGAATCCAGTAGGTAGCGTCACGGCGTTACACAAAACGTAACGCCGTGACCAAATTGATATTGATTATATTAATAAGTGGTAAAAGATAATGCTGCTATTCAGCATGCATATTATAGCCCTATGGGCTAATACAGAGAAAACACAAAATTATTTAATTCCCATTCATATTTTTCCAGAAATATTAAAAATATATGTTTTTAGTGTAACGCCGTGACATATTAATGATTGCAAATGAGACAGTCACTGAAGCGGAACGAAGAGCGAAAATGACGAAATTGATATTTATCTGAAAAATTGAAGCAATGATCCTATCAACACTGAAATAAAATTTTATGAAAATTCCTTTTCGCAGTTCTTTTATGCTTAATATTTAATTGAATGTTTTGTGAAAATAACTGAAAATTAATTGATGCTATATATTAACAATAAAATAATAGTTTACAATTTTTTTTTTCAAAAACAAAATACATTTTTGGAAAGTTCAATCTTTTAGCTTTCATTTGATACCAAATTTGTTATGGTACAACGAATTTGAAAAATCAGTGGTTATGTCAATGTTTGCTTGGAATTGCCCTGGTGTATTAACTGCACCTTTTTTCAAAAAATTTTTTCAAAAATGGGGGTGCGGTTTAATAAGTGCTTAGAGAGTGCCCTCTTGAGTTTAACGGCTCTTTTTGAATGATTACAGGATCTTTACTAAGTCAATTGTAATTTTGCATTCCTTTCGAGTTAATAACTATTAGCTTGTAATGTAATGGTGCAGGTTTAGGTTAGTAAAATTCAGTTTGACCAAAACTTTACTCTCTTTACCAGAACTCAACTATATCCCTTTAATCTACCCTGAATCATGAAGATAATGATCTATTATCACGAGTTATGTAAAAGTTTAGGTAAGAAATAAATTCTGGTATGATTTTTGTCACGTTTTCTGTCCAAAAAAAATAATCCCTATATAATGCAAATATATAGCTTTGCATCGCATGCTGCTAGGTATGACACATTCAATGATAATGTCCAAAAATGAATAAAAATGTGTCTTCCTAACGTTTTCTTTAGTTAATTAGTACTGCATTGCATTGTTCAGCCTGCATGCATTGCAGCATGATGACACACGCAGTACCCCGGGGTACCGTTGTACCCCGGTATCCCGCGTTGTGTAGCGCCATCTTGTGTCCACTTGAAGTACAACCGTATTGCGTTGTGCATGCAGTGCAGCGCGTGATTGTATGCACGCTATACCCACAGTACAGCCGTAAAAATTAAATAAATAATTAAACAAAATGGCGGATTTTCGTCTGGTACCCCAGGGTACCGTTTATGTAATCGTATTCTGAGTATGAGGCCCACCAAGCTGTAATTGCATGTCTGGCTTGCGCTTGTAAATAGTCATGTACCCCGGTAACCCGTATAACCATTTACAAAGTAGATGTGCACACAAGCAGCCAGAGCAATGCCAGCCTGTAGGTCTACAGGGAATATGACTGTGGTCCAGTACAGCTTCAGAATAGTTTGTCAAATTTTTACACAAAATTCTGAACTTAAAGGGGTAGTACAGTTCTGGTAAGGCTGAACTTTAGTAGCCAGAACCTGCGCAGTAACATTATAAACTAATAGTTATAACTCTAACATGCTCGAAAGGTATACAAAATTACAAACGACTAAGTAAAAAGCCTGTTATCATTCAAAAAGAGCCATTAAAACTCTAGATGGCGCTCTCTAAAAAGGCATTGGTTTCAACCATTGTTCATACAAAATTATGCATGTGATGTTTTATTGAAATAATTATTAAATAGAGAGATCATCAACAACTATTTAAAAAAGGCTTTTGAAAATTTTTGAAAAAGTGCAAGCATTTTTTTAATTAAAAAAAGAAATCATCTACCGGTAATTATTTGGGCCCCAAATAATTATAAGATCAGATATATTTATTGATATTTCAGCCGTTTCTGGGTCGATTTTGACCAAATAAAGTTTATTCTGTCATTAAAATTGCATGTTCTCTCAAATTCGACACTCAGTTTTTCATTACCTCACAAAAAAATTGTGATGTGCAGCGCCCTCTCTACCAAAACTAAACTACCCCTTTAAGTTCAGCAAAATCGTTCAGCAAAATCGTTCAGCAAAACCAGCAAATGTAAATTTGAACTTAAGTTTACAGAACCCCCAAACTTGCACTTTTGTGTAGACTGTGTAGCTGTAAATGACCTTGATGATCGGATCGATGATTCTTGATCGGAGAGGATCGGATCGGAAAAAAAGAAAAGAAAAGATTGTTGTTGTTTTTGTTTTTGTTTCATTTGTTTTCTTTAGGTTTTCCCCTGTGTGATTCTCAACATTCTTTCTCCCTTTTGTTCCTCCATATTTACATGTTTTTTTTCTTCATATCTTGTCTTTTTTGTTTGTGCCTTTACTTTCAGAACGCTAAAAGTCTTTGGTAAAAATAAAATGCGAGAATGCCTTGTGAACGGGTGCCCATATCAGTACGATCAGAAGCTCAAAATAAAACCGTACAGTCTTCCGAAGGATCCGGATCTGCGAGCATTGTGGGTTGGATTTGCTTCCCTCTCCGGACCGGTCAAGATAATGGGGCAGACGGGAATATGCAAGGCCCATTTTCGTGAGGACCAATTCGTTCTCTCCGACCTCCTCAAGGCCAACTACGGGTTCCTCAGAAAGGAGCCACGGCTGAAGGAAGGTGCAGTGCCTACTCTCTTATCGGAGGAGATCAGGAAGAGGGTTCAACAATCCTGGACGAAGCCAAAAGAAAAGAGGAACTGGAAGGTAAATTGGAGGGCTGTAGCCAGGGGGTGTGCAGGGTGCAGGGTCCAAATTTAAGTTCACGGGTCCACATTTTTAATTCTACTGGTCTCGACCTTCAAAACAAACTTTCTCTGATGCCCTCCCCACCCCACCCCTCCATACTTAAGAACGTTTTCAATGGGCAGCAGAGGGTGGTTCAGGAATTGGTTCTAGATAGGTCTTAGTGATTCATTCATAATTATATCGTTAGTGAATTACAAAGCCCTTTGACAATTAAACAATAGGCTTACCAAAACATAAGCCTGTTTTGATCTTTGTGTGGTGGTCCCCTGACCCCTTTGATTATAGAGAAAAGACAAACAAAATAAAGCTTTGATTCATATTTTGTTTATTGGCTGTGCTCAGAATGTTGTTATAATATTAAACATACATTGACAAAAAAGGAGCACAATTTATTTGTGACTTTACACCACAAAACGACAGATATGTCTTTGGTCTTTGGGGGAAGTTTCCCTTTTATTTGCTAAAATAGTAAAATTTTGTTCAAAATATGAGGTTTAGAATTTTGGTATTTCCTGAATAAGCATATCTTAGTCTACCTTCTTTCTAGATCGGGAATATCTTTCTAACCATTGAAGCTACCCCCTACAAACCATACATATCTGGAAAGCTTAGAACATTGTGCAACTATAGGGTGGCCCCCAAAAAACAGAACGAGGCACTTCCCAAAATAAAGTAACAGAATGAACATGTCCATCAAGTAGTGTCTCTCCAATGAACAATGATACCAAGAGGGCGCTTTGAGTGAGACCATGTCAGGTTTCTATTTTTGTCAATTTTTACCAAGTTAGTGTCTGATAAATGAGACTTACTGCCTGTCATACTAGCTATTGACCAATTATGCCCATTCTCTCGGCACACAGTTGTACGCACACTAACAATGAGGCACGGAATACAGTGGAACCTTGTTATAACGAGGTCGAATATAACAAAATCCTCTTATAATGAGGTAATTTTGCTGGTCGCAGCTCTTTATATTTCTTTTTTTTTTTTTACCCTGATATAATGAGAAACCTGAAATAACAAGGTAATTTACATGGTCCCAAGGACCTCGTTATAAAGAGGTTCCATTGTACTCGAGTGTTCAATGGTATGTCGGGCAGTAAGTTTCATTTATCAGACACTGACTTGGTGTTACTCACAGCGCCCTAACACAAAATCTACACGACCAAAATGACTGTTCTAGGTATCATTCTTTATTGGAAAAGACACTCTATCCTATGGACATAATCATGTTACTTTATTTTGGAAGTGCCAGTTTCCGTATTTTGGGGGCCACCCTGTATAATTTATATAATATTATGAAATATTTCTTATATTTTTCCTTCATTTGCAGGGAGTAATGGGGAGTCTAAGTTTTGCAGCTGACAGGGTTTCAACTCAGCCCAAGGTAAGATATTTATACAGAAAAAATGCTGCTGTCAACAAAGATTCTGCAAATAACATTTCAAATGTGACTGGACAACAGTGCATGCATTGACAGTTATGTTCTACCAATCAATCAATTAAATGTAACATTTGATCAGAATACAACAATTTTGAGTTGAAGTATTTAAACAATCAGGCTCATGATTTACATCTAGGACTTCTTGTTCAGCTTTCATTGGCCAATCACAAAGCATGTTTTGATATTGGTATTACAAATACCAGTGTGGGTTTGATTCTCAGTTGCAACACTTTCAGGTGTACAATATGGGTACCTGGAAGGGATGCTTGACATGCTTGATCCAATAACCATAAATTGGATAGTATAAACACACCTCAGAAAAGAATCTATTGTTATTATTACCTTTTCATGAAACAGGACTCTGGAGTGAAATTGGAGAAACCAAGACGCACGCCCAACCCAATGCGCACACCTACCGCTCCTCCCGAGATGAATCCAGAACCTATGAAGAACCCACTAGGGGAAGGCTACGCTTTTTCTGTGGGTGATTTCTGTGTAAGGGAGACCGCCCCGCCCATAGAGGCAACATGGTTCGACGAGAAACCCAGCGCAGGAGAACTTGCAATGGCTTCCCAGGCAGCTACAAAGAACCCTTTAGGGGAAGGCTATGATCTCTCTGTGGGAGATTTCTGCGTACCGGAGAGCGCTCCAACGCAAGAGGCAACATGGTTCGACAAGAAACCCAGTCTAGAAGAACTTGCAATGGCTTCCCAGGCAGCTATGGCTTTTGTAAGTACAGCTTCCTGTTCTGGTATTTGGGCAATTCCATGATTAGAGGGACATTCAACCCAATCTTCTTTTTCATTTTTCTCAAATCCTGGTTCTTTTTCATGCTTCTTTATCTCAGGAATCACAATTAAACAGAGAGATCTTTAATTTCCCACCTTTAAATCACACTGTCGTGTCCTCGTTACGGAGAAACAGAACTATACACGAAATGGCACAGTTGGAATTACACATGCTTTAAATACAGTTTTATAGGATTTAAAAGAAATGTAAAATTTCTTTTTCATTTTTTTCTGTTAGATACTGTAAAACACTTCATATTACACCAACCAGTGTCTCCTCTATGAATTTGAAATACATATTCATGCTAAAAACATCATTTTTATTTGGACGGACAAACTGTAACGTTACTAACCATGTTTCTTTTGTTTCTACAAAAACCAAAATGACATATTTCAATATTTGATACATCACACCACTTACCAAGTCACTGCCAAGTGTGTAGTAATACAAATTTGTTTCAGAGGACTGCTTTTTACGAGAAATAATTTTCACAAGGACTCATGTTTTTTTCCATGTCCTTTTTTTGTAACGTTACTAACCGACAATAAAAGTTGCCATGGCGACACAAATATTATTTGAATTGTGTTCATCTTTTTCTGTATTATAGACCTAGGATGGGTGAACATGTTATAACATGATTGTGACTTGAAATGAATAGATGGGGGTGTTACAGTAGAAAATGATATGAAAATATGCTATAAATGTAACGTTACTAACCGTGTAATTGCCCATATGGTGAAATAATAAAATGACTCCTTTAAGTTCTATTGGTGGTTAAATTAAAAGAAGATTGTAAATTTACAAAGCTTAATACAGTAGCTTTAAAATGTCTTCAAGATCAGAAATATACTCCATTGAATCGATATATACGATATCAAACTGGTCTGTTACCTTTTTATGAAACAGGACAACACTGGAGTGAAAATCGGGATACGAAGGCCCATGCCTCACCTATGCATCCTATGGAGATCAAATATGGTGTCAAATACACATTGTTCCAGTGTCATGGAGTTTGCTCAAACTAGTATGAATGTTTAGACAGCACTCTTTTAAACTTCTGTTTCTCCGACAGGGCGAAGCTGCTCAAGAACTCACAGTCCCACCAGTGCCTCTTTCCATCCAGTCGACTCTACAAGATAACACAGGTGGAACGTCTCCTACATTCCAGATCAAGAACGAGCCCATATCAGACTCCGAAGAACCAACTTTCTCAACCACTAACCCACCACCACAAGTTGAAGAAGTCGTCCCAACATCTCAATTGCAGGAAAGTGCGCCTCCCATCATCGTATCACAGTTTCAATCAGAGGAACCAACTTTCTCAACCTCTAATCCACAGTTTCGTTTGGGAGTATCAAGTCCAGATTTACAAGGAAATACCAGTTCCCTCTCTGGAAGTGCACTACCACCCGAAGTGCAAATTGTTAGACCTCCTTGGGAAGGGAATGCCATATCGTCTGGTCTACTGCATCCGGATGGTCAACCTCCAACGCAGCAGTCGCAAGAATATGTGCAGACCGTTGACGAAACACAACAGACGGGACCAGATGAGTCTGTAATGAAGAGGCTACTTGCAATGCACCGGGGGATATTCCCATCGAGTACTCCCAAGCAAATACAGGAGGGTCAACCTTCAACCCAGCAGTTGCAAGAAAATGTGCAGACCGCTGATGAAACACAACAGACGGGACCAGATGAGTCGGTGATGAAGAAGCTACTTGCAATGAACCGGGGGATGTTCCCATCGAGTACTCTCAAGCAAATGCAGATCCAAAAGACAGACAAAGGCATTGTCGCAATATCTCAAATCCAGGAAAGTGTGCCTCCCATCATCGTACCACAGTTTCAATCAGAGGAACCAACTTTCTCAACCTCTGATCCACAACAAGTGGAAGAAGAAGTCCAAACGTCTCAAATGCAGGAGAGTTTGCCTACCATTATTGTACCGCAGTTTCGATTGCAAGTGTCAAGTCCGGATTTACAAGGAAATACCAGTACCCTCTCTAAGAGTGCACTACCACCCGAAATGCAAATTGTTAGACCTCCTTGGGAAGGGAATGCCATATCGTCTGGTCTACTGCATCCGGATGGTCAACCTCCAATGCAGCAGTCGCAAGAAAATGTGCAGACTGCTGGCGAAACACACGAGTCTGTGATGAAGAAGATGAGGAAGAAGATACTAGCAATGCACAGGGAGAAGTTCCCTTCAAGTACTGCCAAGCAAATACAGATCCAAAAGACAGACAAAGGCATCGTCGCAATAGTCCTTGGGCCTAAGGATATCAAGAAGCCCGCAGTGAGTATGATGATGATGCAATGGATATTATAAAACCTTGTCATCACAAGAACCTGATGAAAATAATAGCAAGTTTCTTGTTGTGGGCAAGTCCAAGCTATTTTGTAGGCATAACGCGTGGGACATCAGAGCGAAAAAGAGTGCTTACTCCTATAAGAAATATTGAAACACCAATTTGTTTTACATTTTAGATACTTTGGAGCAAATTTTATCAAATGCCAAAAAAAAAATTTGAAATCCTCCATGCATAAATAATTTATGCGACTTTATGCTAGCATCACGCGTGGGACCAGAGAAAGTTGGTATTTTTAAACTTTGAATTTGAATGTGGATTCCTCTGAATTTATATACAATTTCAAAACATATTTGGTATGGTCTTAATGTGCATCTTGTGCTCTACCAATATATGAAATTTCATCATCTCAAAACTTAAGAGTTTCACACAGGGTCGATTTGAAAAAAAATTGCATTGTCACGCGTGGGACATGCAACGCGTGGGACATGCAACGCGTGGGACATTTTTCTGCCATGCGTTTTACATAGGCCCGCCACCAAATGTGCCCTTATTATAGATATTTCAAGTATTTGAGCTTGGAAAATACTCATTTTTTGCAAAAGTATTCTTTATGTAATTTCTTAACAATATTTTTTTTTTTAAGTTGCAAAACCTAAATTTTTCCTTATGTATTTCTTTGTTTTGGGAAATTCTTATGTATTTCTTTGTTTTTCAACTTCCATTTTTACATCTTTTTTTTAATGAAATCAATTATTCACCATTTTCAAACAGTTATTGGACTAAACCTATTTATTTGCAGTGATTACAATGAGAAATAATTGAGTTTTTATAAATTGATGAAAAAACACTATTTTCCATAGGATTTGTACATAAATCACAAAATCATGCAATTTCTGGAATGACTTCCACTTGAAAAAGTCATGTGACTTTGTGAGGGTATAGTTGTTCGTCATAAATTTGGTCTTAAAAGTTGCGCAAGACTTCAGAGAAAATACTTGTAAAGTTGCGGGCCAATATCTTTGTGCGTTGCAAAATTATCGTGTATTTGCCAATTGGCCAAAACAAGATTTTTAAAAACCCATTGCTTTACTGTACAGATTGTCCCACGCGTTACAAAATGTCCCACGCGTGACAAAATCTAATTGTAGAATTATGCTAATAAGGTAAATGTCATTAACTTTTGTTGCTATGTTATGGATGTCCCCCAAGGTAAATTAGAACTTTGTAGAGTTTCAGAAAAATAAACCTCTCGATTAAGGAGAAATCAAAACAATAGGATGTAAAAATATAACGCGTGGGACATGCTAATTTTGGAACGCATCTAATTTGCATATTAATTGAGATAACAAGCTGAAAATCATAATCCAACTACATTCTTGTAATGACTTCAGGTCAAGCCAGTAATAAATAAAGAATTATTACAAGTATTTTAAATATGATTAGATTTGTCTTTAATTCAGATGTCCCACGCGTTATGCTGATTTACATATTATGCAAATATATTTGATTATTACTACTTATTGGAGACACGCTTTAAATTTTTTTTCTTCAAATTATTAAAATTCAATATCTTAGCTTTAAAATGACATCAAGTGTCACTTGATTGGGTGAAGATGAAAATTCACCACCTTGGGACCAATTACCTTGGACTTGCCCTTGTATTAGGGAAAACATAGTAAACAATATAAAGAACTTGGACTAGTACAATTACCTTAATAGGCTTTTATTACTTTAGAGCTCTTCATAAAGAGTTTGGTTAATTTGCCATATCATATATCTGTGTACAATTCTGTTTTAGACATAATGCTTATATATCTCAAGAACCACCAGACCATTAAATGATCTTGTTGGAAAATTAACAGGTATCTTGTTTTGATATCAGAGATGAAATAACAAAAAGCCTGGATTAGCAACCGTAGTATTAAGTAGCTTGTGAAATGAGGGTTGTTTCATAGCCAAGTACTGGAAACGAGGTCCCACAGCACCAGTAATTTACCCCACCACTAACTATACTTAAAGGGTACCACCACCCACAAATTATATTCTTACTAATCAAAGATAACATCTTAAGTAGTTTATTCCATTAACAAGTTCAGATAAATATGTTTCCAGAAAAAATATATAATTGGAAAACGCATCACCATACTACCATACTAATTGTATGGGTTCCCTTGAACGAAGACTACCTTTGTGCAGAGCGCATCGTGGATATACGAATCGTCCGGGATTCATTGTCTCCAAACGTATGCGTGAATAGGATTGGCGCACTCGCAAATGTTTGGCGAGTATGGAACCAGGAAATAGCAGTGGTTCCATAAACGTTGGTAATAAATCGCATTGTTCATGAATTCTACAACTCTTTGCAAAATGTTGGGTATATATTTGTTATCACAAAAGGGTACCAAAACGTTTAATTATGACTTGTTCTTTGCCTGGTGGTCCCCTTTAACTAACAATTATTTTGTCTTTTGATGTGTGAACACTTTTTTTCTGTTAATTATTGATAGAAAATATGTATTTAAGTATCATTAAGCTAAATCATAGAAACTAAAATTTAATCAAAGTCGCACAACAATAAATCCTTGTTTTGTTCTCATTTTTTTGTGAGTGTATTAAAATAATCTTTGTTTCATTTATGTCCCCCCTGTCTCTCCTGTTGCCTTTGATAGACGATTAGCGTGCCGAAAAAAGCAAAGAAGACGTCCACTACAAAGACTAAGCCGAGCCAGCCAAAACCCAAACGCAAGAAGCAGAAATCTAAGCATCTAACCAAAGTCGTCCCGGAAGAGGAGGCTGAGGAGGGGTGGGAGGAGGTTAACAAGGATGATGAGGGTGTCCTGAGGAAAGAGGTTAAAAGAGAGGCTGATGGAGAGGAGCTGAACAAAGAAGATGAATTCAGGAGAGCGGCGGAAAAAGAATGCGCACAGTCGATGCTAGAGTCCAACTCTGACGGAGGATTTCATCAAGGGAATGAAGCAGAGATGGAAGCGGCCGAGACTGTAGAGAAATGCGCTCAGTTGATGGAAGGGGATGAACAGGTGCATGATATAGAGGACGATGAGGAAGAGGTGATGGAAGAAGAAGAATATGAAGAGGAAGACTACGAAGAAGAGGGCGCTGATAACTCAAAGGATTCAGACTACGATCCCTTCGACGACATTCAACAGAGGAATGTGAAGAAGAAAAAACATCTCGGAAAGCCGGTGACAGAACTAGAAGTCTCGAGCTCGGAATGTTCAGTTTCATCGTTCAACTCTGATGAGGAGGAGGAGGAGAACCGCGAGAAGAAAAAGCAGAAAACAAGAAGAAAAAGATCAAATCATTTATCATCAGTTCGTTTCTCACTGAGGTATTCCCATAGTTATCTTTACTCTTTTGTTTTGTTTTGTTTTGTCTTTTTTGGGGGGGGGGGAGGGTAAACAATTTAAACCGTTTATTATTGATTCAAATTTGTATCTACTTTGTCAAATTCGCAAATCACCTGGAGCTTTGTCAAGCTTAGTTTTCAGAACTGTAGATGTGTCTGTAGACTATTAATTAGAAAGCAGGGCCTGATTGCCTGTGGCAATTCAAATTTGTTTTCGGGAAGGTAAAATTTCATGGTGCATTTTGGTTTCCCTATTGGGCAACTGATATTCCTATTCAACTTATATTCATTCAATTACATTTTAACAAGACGTACAAGCTACCTAGGGATTTATTTTTTTGTTCCACATGAAATTTTGGATGGAATTGGAGTGGCAATTCACAGCACAATCACATTTTGAAATATTCACTCAGTATAATCTGGCATGATCTACTTTAGTAAATAGCCTTTAAAATTTCCATAATTCAGAAGTTGATGCAATTAATTGTTTCTCTTTCTTTTTAAACCTGTGTCCCTCCTTTAGTGGTAATGAACGCCGTAAACACATTTTGAAGCTCCAACTGGCGAAAACCAAGCAATTGCGTTTGGAGTGTAAGCTATGCAAGGACAGCTTCTTCAACGTACAAGATTTCCAGCTGCATTTTGAGGAGAAACACCCAGGGGAAGCAGAGAAATTAGTGACTGATCTTGTGCTGACCTTGGAGAGGAAGAGGATAGCGTTTGGCGAGCAGAAGGAGAAAGAGGCGCAAGAGAGGAAAGATCAGCTGATGCTCAAGATGAAAAAGTTGGAAGAGATGATGGGGAGGGGGAAGAAACGAGAGAAAACTGCACAAAAGCAAAAAGCTGCTCAAGAGAAGAAAATGCGGCTGGAAAAGATGGCCGAATGCGAATTACAGCCGAGGAAGAGCGCAAGATTAGGCCTCATAAAAGCAAAGACAGCAATTGAACTTTTAGGCTTGAAATGTGAAAATTCTGGGAACAAGAGTCGCCTACTGGAGACCCAGTCATCTATAACTAAACCCGAGTTAGATCCTAAACACGCTGACGTCCCTACCAATGATCAAAGCAATCAGCAAGACACCAACGATGCATCCATGAAAGAGTCGGAACTTCAAACAGAGGAAGAAAATGGTACGAAAGTCCCTACTGAGATGACCTTTGAAGAGACGGAACCACAAAGGGAGAAGGAAAATGAAGATACAAGTACCAAAATGGATATAACCATGCAAGAGACAGAAGCACAAAGGGAAAAGGAAAATGAAGATGCTGAAAATCAAACGGAGGCAACCATGCAAGAGACGGGTGCACTGAGGGATGAGGTAAATGAAGATACACAAGACTCAATGAATGCAATCCTCCAAGAGATAGATCAAAGGGACAAGGAAAATGAAAGAATCACTCAAGATAAAGAACTAGAAAAGGAGGAGGGAAATATAGAATCAAATGCTCAAATAGATACAACCATGCGAGAGTCAGATGCCCAGAGGGACAGCAAGGATAATGGAGATAACAACAATCCAACTGATGCAACCACGATAGAGACATACGCTCTAAGGGTGGAGGAAAGTGAACATGCACTTCCGGTGGCGGAAAGGGAAAATGCACAAGGGGAAGAACACCAAACTGACGAGCAAGAAACTGAAACATCCAATGAACCTCAAACTGCAAAGTCTGATCTTGTAGCAAAAAGCAGTATTTCCTGTGAAAATGTTAGAGAACATGAACCAATTGACTCGCAGAATGGCTGCAATAATGAACAGTTGGTCCATGCAGAGCATTTCGAAACTGTTGTGAAGACAGACAATAAAATAGAAGCTGGTTATACAACAGCAGAAACGGAAGAAAAATTACAGTCCCCGACTAATCTTGAAAGTGTCAGGAATGCAAGCGAACCTACTACTCTGTGTACGCCTGAGAATATATGTGAAAAAGGAGGCACATTGGATAACAGCGCGAGCAAACAAAGCGACCCTTCAGAAACTTTCTGCAACCAAGACGTACAATCAGAGCATTCTGAACAAGCTAACAACACTTCGAGTAACGATACACACGAAAATGTGCATAAATACGAGGCAAGGGGTGAGAGCAACTTGGGGAAAAGTACAGACGCAAGAAACCTTGATAAAAGTATTGACGGTCGAGTTGGTGAACTTGACAATGGAGATGAAGCCTCTAAGTTTGTTACTGAATCTGAAGCTGAACATAACGAAATGCAGTCAGACGTGAGATCTCCGGCCTACGCGGATGGTGGGAGTATCGCACACCAGTCTGAGCCGATGAGTAATGAGCCAACCAGTATGGATGGTGTTCTTCCTGGTGACGATGATGCAGAAGTTGTTATAGATAGCGTTGAACCAGAAGAAGTTGAATTTGTACCAGAGGTTGATGAGGATGTCATTTTTGAGTTGGACGCGTGGTCCAACATCCTACTGAAGTGCACAAAATGCTCAAGCTTCATTGAGTTCTGGCGTTACACGACACATTTAAATGAACATGATGTGGAGAAGAAGACATGTGAGATATGTGGAAAGGAGTATTGTTCAAAATCCCTATATGAGCATCATAAACGCTGCTTGGGAAAAAGAGAATACGGAGTTTGTGAGATCTGCGGAAAGTATGTGGCCAATGTAAAATCGCACCTCAGAGCTTCGCACGAAAAGCATACTTTCGCTTGCAAAATATGCAATGCCACGTTTCGCACAAAGAGTAAGCTGAATCGACACATACAAGTTCACAGTTCTGTCAAAGAACATGTGTGCGAAATTTGTGGGCGTAGCTTTTCGCAGTCAGGCAACTTGAAGGGCCACATGCGACAGCACACACAGGAGAAACCATATAAGTGTGACATGTGCGAGAAATCATTTGTGCACAATGTCAGCTTGAAGACTCACCAGAAACGGGACCACGGAATGGATCCTTGGATGGGCGCCAACACCGCCGCCGTGGGGAGAAGAAAGAAAGAGCGGGATGACTCCAGCGAGAACACGGCAAAGAAAAGGAGAACCCCGAAAAAGAAAACGGATGAGGGCAGCTCTGACGAGACTGCAGTAAAAAGAAAAAGAGGGCGGAAAAAGAAATAGAGAATAAACACTGCACACTACCTTGTAGACTATGAACCCTGCCTATGTACAGTTTCTCCAGCAAATACGAATCAAGAGCTAGATACATGTACCACCTTTTTGTATTCTAAGTAAACTTTTGTAAAGCAGATACATGTACTATGAAATAATGAAGATAAAGAACAGATGAGGACAGCTACAACCAGACAATGAAGACAAAGAGGGTGCATAAAAAGAATAGACGATTAACATTAAACCATTTTTGATAAGCTTTTTGCAAAGACATTATTAATACAGTGGCACCTGGTAAAAAATAACAGGCTTGCAGCGAAGGGGTGCATTGGCCGTACATACGCATCCCCCAAATTTCAGAATGGGATCCACTTTTTGTTGGTATCGGGTACCTCCCCCCGATTAAACAACTTACCCAGGGGTCTCGACCGCGACCTCAAGCATTTTTGGCTATGTGGTCTTGGTCTAGGCCTGGAAAATATTGGCGACAGACCCCCTCCCCCCGCTTAAACGACTCTCAACCAGTGGTCTTGGTCTCCGCCAAGTTTGATCTTGGTCCTGTTCTTGTAAATTACACCCCACCCCCTTAAAAAGTCCTGGTAACAGGTCTGCATTAGGAGTGGGTAACTCTAAATAGTTTTGGCAGGGCTGTGCCTCAGCCAACTTCATAATGGGGCCAAGTCTGAGAGTCGCATAAGTGGGGGGGAGGGGGGGGGGGGGGTCGGGGGCGAATTTTTTTTCCCAAACAGATTTGCAAATCCTTGTGAATTAGTGACTTGGACAGAGACCACGCATAGCCGAAATTTCTGACTTGTATAAAAAGTAGTAAATACAGAAAACATTGATCCAAGGTATGTTTCGAACCAGGGATCTCTAAGCATATCAGTCTACTACTCTATCCACTCGGCTTTCTCAAGTTCGCTTGATTGCAGTCGGTTTTTAGGGGTATACCCTAACATTAACCCTTACCCTAACCCTAATGTTGGTGGCTATAGGACAGATTTAGTGGCTATAAGTCAGATTTAGTGGCTACAAGTCTATATTTATAACGTGAATTGAATACGTGTGCATTGGTCTCCATTCAAGTCGCCCGATTCCAATTAAACGGGCCTACCTTATGCGTTAGTGCCATAGTAAACCTGTTTGGGGAAAACAATTTTGCGGCCGGGGGGGGGGGGGGGGGGGGAGGGGGAAGGGGGGTAGAGCAGCGATCAGCCTTTTTTATGAAAATTCAACATGAGACACTCAGGAGCGGTTTTTGAAGCAGCGTTCAGTCAGTGCCCCCCCCCCCCCCCCCCCCCCCGAGTAAAGTCAACTTTTTGTATCTAGTTTTGTTTTCATTGCAAGCACTGTGCTTGCTTTTCTAATATAACAGTTATAGTGTTCTAATAATTGTAGTATAATACACCATGAGGTACAATGCTACCATAGTACAAAATACACCATGAGGCCTTTTTGCTCTATTATGGCAGAACTTCCAGAAGTAACTTGAGTGTCTTCAATCATTCCTAGAACCAGTACCTGACACATCAAGGACGGAGTCCCAAATATAATTTGTGGGTTGGTTATCCTACACTGCCCAGGTAGCAAACAAACGTTGGTCCATCGTTGGACCAACGTTGTCCAATTTTTTTGGCAACGTTGGACCAACGTTGCTTGTGTACGCCCAACCAACGCTGCTCCAACGTTGGCGAAAACAAAATACCAACCTTGGATCAACGTTGGTCCAATAAGTCTGTCCAACGTCCAACGAGTTGGCAAATTTCTAACGTTGGACCAACGTTGGCATCCAACCAGATTTCAACTTCCAAGGAGTTGCAAGAATCCAACGTTAATCCAACGTTGGACCAACGTTGGTATCCAACCAGATTTCAACTTCCTAGCAGTTGCGAGAATCCAACGTTAATCCAACGTTGGTATCCAACCAGATTTCAACCTCCTAGCAGTTGCGAGAATCCAACGTTAATCCAACGTTGGACCAACGTTGGTATCCAACCAGATTTCAACTTCCTAGCAGTTGCGAGAATCCAACGTTAATCCAACGTTGGACCAACGTTGGTATCCAACCAGATTT
This sequence comes from Echinarachnius parma, assembly GCA_037951105.1. Taxonomy (NCBI): domain Eukaryota; kingdom Metazoa; phylum Echinodermata; class Echinoidea; order Clypeasteroida; family Echinarachniidae; genus Echinarachnius; species Echinarachnius parma. Next base: position 53,962 of record JBAMJV010001617.1, on the reverse strand, counting down.
CAACTTCCTAGCAGTTGCGAAAATCCAACGTTAATCCAACGTTGGACCAACGTTAGTTTCCAACTTCCAACGAGTTTCGAGATTCCAACGTTGGCTTGCTACCTGGGTGCATCAAGAAGATAACATGTTATATGAAGTATCCTATGAGAAAGAGCATGAATTTATCCAACGAGTTTCGAGATTCCAACGTTGGCTTGCTACCTGGGTGCATCAAGAAGATAACATGTTATATGAAGTATCCTATGAGAAAGAGCATGAATTTATCTATGTTTAGAACTATATTTTGTTACAGAATTCGGCAATAAAGTTGGCAACTTTGAGGTAAAGTCACTTCATATACTGTATTGTAATTATCAAATATTTTCCACCTGTTTTTATGTCAATAATTTTAAGAGGTCGAACAAATTATGAGTTGCCATAATTTGCCTGTTGAGAGCTATCGTGAACCAAAAGGCATGTGTATGCATTTCCATGTAATTGGTTCTATTGTGAGCTTTTTCTCAAACGACTGCCTTTCTCTATGATGCTATCTATGATGGTGATTGTGATGCCTTGATTATGATGATGATAATGATGGTGATTATGATGATGGTGACAACATATCGAGAACTATATACGTATTGACATATTATGTTCATAAACCAAGTTAAATAGTAGCAAAAATATACACAAAAGATAATGGTGATTGTGACGCCTTGATGATGGATGGACAATAAAGCCCCCCTACATAACATATATACAATACAAAATCGATGCAACATATTGGAGGTATGTCTAGCATATGTCCCTTATCAGTCTTTCCATTCTATGTAATAATATAAAATAAAAATGTTGCTTTATATGCGCCTGAGCGCTTTACAATGATATTACCCCGATCACAGGATACAATGCAAACCAGCACACATTTTGTGCACCATCTACACCCCCCCCCCCCCCCCCCCCCCCCCCCCGGGATTCTGCCACTCAAATTGTATGCTCTTTCAAATTTGACTCATTTTTTTCATCATCTCACAACAAAAATTATTTTGTGCAGTGCCCTTTGCCTTTAATCAAACTGAACTACCTCGGCTAGAAAATATTCATTTTTTCGAGCTGTGGAAGCACACACTTGTCAGCTATGGGAGCTGTGTGTACATCGACATCATGCTTGGGATACAAACCACGGAAAATTCTGAAATCTGACGCTGCTCCAACAATATTTCAGCACAAAAACTTCGGAGTCTGCCCCCGACTTACATCTGTTATAAGAGTTGATGAAAGGAAACGAAATTTGGTATGTATTCAATTAATTTCTTCTCAGTTGTGTTTTTTATTTTGATCATCCTGATTTTTGTTATCCACCAGTAAAATTACGTTGGTACCCAATAACAGCAACAGGCCTGCCGGAGCGGCCCCGTGCGATTCGCTGGCGCGACACCATAATGGAGCAGTCACACGATGCTTGCGACGACCTGCAACGCCAACAACCTGCAACAAGACAATACCGGGCTGAAGTTGGTTACTTTTTCCTTATTGGATATTCGTTTACTTATTCGATATTCGGCGCTACGGTGTCGGCACGCTACGCCGCTAGCTGCCCGTGACGCGCTCGTGAAGAGTACCCTACTAAACATAAGTATAACGTACTCAAAATCAACTATAATCTCCGACAATTGCTCAAATAATCGTCATGATTTCAAAGTAGTTATCTTTTTTACCTGTTTTGTGTCGATTTATGTGTCATTTATCCAGCATTCTACCTCAAGACGTAGACATAATAAGGAAATAAACGCTGTATAATTTCTGATTGGCGTATCCACAAGGGGGGGGGGGGGGGGGGGTGCTTCGATGAAGGCGCTAAAATTGTACACATGGCACGGGCAGCCACCTAGTTATCTCAAGTGGTCAAACCCCGTCAAACATCGTAAGAGGAACCAAGAATAGGTCCATGAGGTTGAAGGTGGTCAAACTGACCATTATAAGAGGACATGTATATTATTCTAAAAAATGAAAAATATTAACACATATTTTAACTAAAATATATATAAGTGCCCCCAAAGTGCCCTAGTCCACATGGACCGGGCAGCCACCTATCTCAAGTTGTCAAACATCATCAGTGGAACCCAGAATAGGTCAGCTTGACCCGGTCCATGTGGTTTAAGGTGGTCAATTTGACCATAATTAAAGGACATGTATAATATTTAAAAAAAATGAAAAAAACAAATTATCAGTAAAATATATACAAGTGCCCTAGTCCACATGGACCGGGCAGCCACCTATCTCAAGTCGTAAAACATCTTTAGGGGAACCCAGAATAGGTCAGCTTGACCCGGTCCATGTGGTTTAAGGTGGTCAATTTGACCACTATTAAAGGACGTGTAAATTATTTAAAAAAATGGAAAATATTTACATATTATCACTAAATATATATAAGTGCCCCAAAGTGGCCTAGTCCACATGGACCGGGCAGCCACCTATCTCAAGTGGTCAAACATCATCAGAGGAACCCAGAATAGGTCAGCTTGACCCGGTCCATGTGGTTTAAGGTGTACAATTTGACCATTATTAAAGGACATGTATAATATTTTAAAATAGAAAATAACAAATTATCACTAAAATATATATAAGTGCCCCAAAGTGCCCTAGTCCACATGGACCGGGCAGCCACCTATCTCAAGTGGTCAAACATCATCAGAGGAACACAGAATACGTCAGTTTGACCCGGTCCATGTGGTTTAAGGTGGTCAATTTGACCATTAATTAAGGACATGTATAATATTTAAAAAAATGAAAAAAACAAATTATCACTAAAATATATATAAATGCCCCAGAGTGCCCTAGTCCACATGGACCGGGCAGCCACCTATCTCAAGTTGTCAAACATCATCAGAGGAACCCAGAATATGTCAGCTTGACCCGGTCCATGTGGTTTAAGGTGGTCAAATTGACCATTATTAAAGGACATGTATAATATTTAAAAAAATTGAAAATATAAAATTATCAGTAAAATATATATAAGTGCCCCAAAGTGCCCTAGTCCACATAGACCGGGCAGCCACCTATCTCAAGTTGTCAAACATCATTAGAGAAACCCAGAATAGGTCAGCTTGACCCGGTCCATGTGGTTTAAGGTGGTCAATTTGACCATTAATTAAGGACATGTATAATATGTAAAAAAAATGAAAAAAACAAATTATCACTAAAATATATATAAATGCCCCAAAGTGCCCTAGTCCACATGGACCGGGCAGCCACCTATCTCAAGTAGTCAAACATCATTAGAGGAACCCAGAATAGGTCAGCTTGACCCGGTCCATGTGGTTTAAGGTGATCAAATTGACCATTATTAAAGGACATGTATAATATCAAAAAAATTTAAAATAACAAATTATCACTAAAATATATATAAGTGCCCCGAAGTGCCCTAGTCCACATGGACCGGGGAGCCATCTATCTCAAGTTGTCAAACATCATCAGAGGAACCCAGAATATGTCAGCTTGACCCGGTCCATGTGGTTTAAGGTGGTCAAATTGACCATTATTAAAGGACATGTATAATATTTAAAAAAATTGAAAATATAAAATTATCAGTAAAATATATATAAGTGCCCCAAAGTGCCCTAGTCCACATAGACCGGGCAGCCACCTATCTCAAGTTGTCAAACATCATTAGAGAAACCCAGAATAGGTCAGCTTGACCCGGTCCATGTGGTTTGAGGTGGTCAAATTGACCATTATTAAAGGACATGTATAATCTCAAAAAAATTGCAGTAGCCTTACTATGCTGAGTTATGTCTTTGTGCTATGCATAACATCTCTAGATGGTTTTTAAAAAATTATACAACTGGAATCATATTGATGAGTTAGAAATAAAATTGTTTTAGACTAAAAAGCTTTGTTAAAATTTATCTGATTTAGTATCATTAATCTTCTAAATCATGCCAAGTCAAATGTTTAAAAGGCAGATGTCACAGTTAAATTATGAATCAAAATCATTCTGTACATATTATTGACTAAGATGTGAACATATTGCATTTGTACTTCTGGCTCATAAAGTTATACAATCTGACATTTGACTGTATAGTCTTAATGATGTGCAATCTTGTATGCTATGCTTAATGTCTATAGATGTTTTCTAAATGTTTGTTCAATTTAAGCCATAATGATGATTTAGTGATATATACCTGGGGGACTAAATAGCTATGTTTAGTTTTTATCCTGTTGATAAAATCTTATCCATCTTGCATTAGGAATGTTATATGCAGTACTGGTTATATGGTCATGCTTGTAAATCATGGTGTATGCTTAAATTACATTTTCCTTTTAGAAAAATCAGAAAAATTAGAAAGATAGATGTCAATGTTTGCAGGGTATGTATTGTCCAAGTCGCCATACTATAATGTGCAGACTTGATATATTGAACACAAAAATAATTATTTCAAAATACACTAGTTGTAGCTATAATTGAGATTATTTTCATATTATTGGCCAAGTTGATTATAATATGTATTACTATGATAGTATGATGGCTAATTTTGTATTATAATCAGGGTACGTGTTTTTAATCACACTTATGTCATCAAATGCTTTCACTAAATAAAGAACATTTGAAGTGTGTGTATTTGTTACGGTTGATACATTTTAGAGACCTCTGTAGACAACCTTATATATTCTATATATATATTCATCTGTAAATGTATATCCATGCATATAGAGTCAAACCCAAGTGAAACAAGCTGGTCACTCTAGACCAGGTTTTATAACACTCTTTTTCTGTACAAGGGATCATTTGTTGGAGCCAAGATAGACAGGTTGACTGCTTTACACATGTGGCCACTAAGACAGGTTTGATATACATTGCTACAAATCTTGAGGTCTCTTCATGGTATACAATCCTTTAAAGGGGTAGTTTAGTTTTGGTAAAGCTAAACTTTAGTAGCCAAAACCTGCACAGTAACATTATAAACTAATAGTTATAACTCCACCATGCTCGAAAGGTATACAAAATTACAAACGACTAAGTAAAAAGCCCGTTATCATTAAAAAAGAGCCATTTAAACACAAGAGGGCGCTTTTTCAAAAGGCATTGGTTTCAACCATTTTTCATACACAATTATGCATGTGATGTTTTATTGATATTTATGATTAAATAGAGAGATCATCAACAACTGTTTAAGAAACGCTTTTGATTTTTTTTGAAAAAGACCAAGCATTTTTTCATTTTTTTTGAAAAATCATCTAATTATTTGGGCCCCAAATAATTATAAGATCGGGTATATTTATTGATATTTCAGCCGTTTCTGGGTCGATTTTGACCAAATAAAGTTTATTCTGCCATTAAAATTGCATGTTCTCTCAAATTCGACACTCAGTTTTTCATTACCTCACAAAAAAAATTGTGATGTGCAGCGCCCTCTCTACCAAAACTAAACTACCCCTTTAAGTTGTAATTTTTCTTTGTTTTCATTGTTGAACATGTGTTGAATAAATGTTGTTGTTTTTCAGATATAATGTATGGCTTCTTTTCCATTGTGTGATAGTTGAATGCATGCAAATTGAAATTCAGTGTTGCATTTTCGATTGATGGCTTATGAATGAGTACTGCTGTGTTTGATGTTCGACTCTTTTTTATGGATACAACCTTAGTAGAGAAAAAATAGATTTGTTACAAAAATATTGTAAACAAGCAAAACAAACAGATGGCAGACAGTCGAAATATATTACTTATTTTCATTTCAAATGCATGTTCACTTCTGAGATCTGTATTAGTGACAGTGTTTTTCTTTTGACATAGCAACAGCTATTGAAAATTTAAGGTGTACTGTATGAGTTGTTATTCTATTCAACCGTGTGATGCTATTGTGATTAGGCACTCAGCTTGGGTGAAAGTAACTGAGTAGTGATTGGCTGATGGTGTCACAACAGGTCAACAATATAATTCTACACTGGAGAGGTTTTCAGAAGTGGGGGCTTCACAATATGAAGACAAATGATTACTAAAATGTTTTCAAATATTTAATGTAATACAGAAAAAATTCCTATAGACGCCCCCCCCCCCCCCCCCCCCCCCACACACACTTTTTTGGCTAAAAACAAAGAAATACATAAGAATAAAATAAAGAAATACATTACAGTTCAAATGTGACCCCCCCCCCCCCCCCCCTCCAATTTCAAAACCATTCCGCGGTCCCTGCTTTTGACACCGTCCATTAAATACCTATTGTTCAGCGGGGAATTAATGAATAGATACCCCATTTCAGTGAAAAGTATTATATTAATTACAAATCCACACCCATTTTATAGCCTATACTAAGGATTTGAAAGCGGGTGGGGGGGGGGGGGGGGTGGATGTTATTTCGTCGGTAAAAATTTCAAATTGACCACCTCAAACCACATGGACCGGGTCAAGCTGACCTATTCTGAGTTCCTCTGATGATGTTTGACCAACTGAGATAGGTGGCTGCCCGGTCCATGTGGACTAGGGCACTTTGGGGCACTTATATATATTTTAGGGATAATTTGTTATTTTCAATTTTTGTGATATTATACATGTCCTTTAATAATGGTCAAATTGACCACCGTAAACCACATGGACCGGGTCAAGCTGACCTATTCTGGGTTCCTCTGATAATGTTTGACCACTTGAGATAGGTGGCTGCCCGGTCCATGTGGACTAGGGCACTTGTATATATTTTACTGATAATTTGTTTTTTTCATTTTTTTTAAATATTATACATGTCCTTTAATTATGGTCAAATTGACCACCTTAAACCACATGGACCGGGTCAAGCTGACCTATTCTGGGTTCCACTGATGATGTTTGACAACTTGAGATAGGTGGCTGCCCGGTCCATGTGGACTAGGGCACTTATATATATTTTAGTGATAATTTTATATTTTCATTTTTAAAAAAATATTATACATGTCCTTTAATAATGGTCAATTTGACCACCTTAAACCACATGGACCGGGCCAAGCTGACCTATTCTTGGTTTCCATGATGATGTTTGACCAAATGAGATAGGTGGCTGCCCGGTCCATGTGGACTAGGGCACTTTGGGGCACTTATATATATTTTAGTGATAATTTGTTATTTTCAATTTTTTTGATGTTATACATGTTCTTTAATAATGGTCAATTTGACCACCTCAAACCACATGGACCGGGTCAAGCTGACCTATTCTGTGTTCCTCTGATGACGTTCGACAACTTGAGATAGGTGGCTGCCCGGTCCATGTGGACTAGGGCACTTTGGGGCACTTATAACTATTTTACTGATAATTTGATATTTTCACTTTTTTTTTAAATATTATACATGTCCTTTAATAATGGTCAAATTGACCACCTTAAACCGCATGGACCGGGTCAAGCTGACCTATTCTGGGTTTCTCTGATGATGTTTGACAATTTGAGATAGATGGCTGCCCGGTCAATGTGGACTAGGGCACTTTGGGGCACTTATATATATTTTAGTGATAATTTGTTATTTTCTATATTTAAATATTATACATGTCCTTTAATACCGGTCAATTTGACCAGTTCAAACCACATGGACCGGGTCAAGCTGACCTATTCTGAGTTCCTCTGATGATGTTTGACCACTTGAGATAGGTGGCTGCCCGGTCCATGTGGACTAGGGCACTTTGGGGCACTTATATATATTTTAGTGATAATTTGTTATTTTCTATTTTAAAATATTATACATGTCCTTTAATACCGGTCAATTTGACCAACTCAAACCACATGGACCGGGTCAAGCTGACCTATTCTGAGTTCCTCTGATGATGTTTGACCACTTGAGATAGGTGGCTGCCCGGTCCATGTGGACAAGGGCACTTTGGGGCACTTAATATTAGTAATAATTTGTTATTTTCAATTTTGTTTAATATTATACATGTCCTTTAATAATGGTCAATTTGACCACCTCAAACACATGGACCGGGTCAAGCTGACCTATTCTGTGTTCCTCTGATGATGTTCGACAACTTGAGATAGGTGGCTGCCCGGTCCATGTGGACTAGGGCACTTTGGGGGCACTTATAAATATTTTACTGATAATTTGATATTTTCACTTTTTTTTTTAAATATTATACATGTCCTTTAATAATGGTCAAATTGACCACCTTAAACCGCATGGACCGGGTCAAGCTGACCTATTCTGGGTTCCTCTGATGATGTTTGACAATTTGAGATAGATGGCTGCCCGGTCAATGTGGACTAGGGCACTTTGGGGCACTTATATATATTTTAGTGATAATTTGTTATTTTCTATATTTAAATATTATACATGTCCTTTAATACCGGTCAATTTGACCACCTCAAACCACATGGACCGGGTCAAGCTGACCTATTCTGAGTTCCTCTGATGATGTTTGACCACTTGAGATAGGTGGCTGCCCGGTCCATGTGGACTAGGGCACTTTGGGGCACTTATATATATTTTAGTGATAATTTGATATTTTCATTTTTTTTTAAATATTATACATGTCCTTTAATAATGGTCAATTTGACCACCTTAAACCACATGGACCGGGCCAAGCTGACCTATTCTGGGTTCCTCTGATGATGTTTGACAATTTGAGATAGATGGCTGCCCGGTCCATGTGGACTAGGGCACTTTGGGGCACTGATATATATTTTACTGATAATTTGATATTTTCATTTTTTTAAAAATATTATACATGTCCTTTAATAATGGTCAATTTGATCACCTTAAACCACATGGACCGGGTCAAGCTGACCTATTCTGGGTTCCTCTGATAATGTTTGACCACTTGAGATAGGTGGCTACCCGGTCCATGTGGACTAGGGCACTTTGGGACACTTATATATATTTTAGTGATAATTTGTTATTTACTATTTTTAAATATTATACATGTCCTTTAATACCGGTCAATTTGACCACCTCAAACCACATGGACCGGGTCAAGCTGACCTATTCTGAGTTCCTCTGATGATGTTTGACCACTTGAGATAGGTGGCTGCCCGGTCCATGTGGACTAGGGCACTTTGGGGCACTTATATATATTTTAGTGATAATTTGTTATTTTCTAATTTTAAATATTATACATGTCCTTTAATACCGGTCAATTTGACCAACTCAAACCACATGGACCGGGTCAAGCTGACCTATTCTGAGTTCCTCTTATGATGTTTGACCACTTGAGATAGGTGGCTGCCCGGTCCATGTGGACTAGGGCACTTTGGGGCACTTATATATATTTTAGTGATAATTTGTTATTTTCTATTTTTAAATATTATACATGTCCTTTAATACCGGTCAATTTGACCAACTCAAACCACATGGACCGGGTCAAGCTGACCTATTCTGAGTTCCTCTGATGATGTTTGACCACTTGAGATAGGTGGCTGCCCGGTCCATGTGGACTAGGGCACTTTGGGGCACTTATATATATTTTAGTGATAATTTGTTATTTTCTAATTTTAAATATTATACATGTCCTTTAATACCGGTCAATTTGACCAACTCAAACCACATGGACCGGGTCAAGCTGACCTATTCTGAGTTCCTCTGATGATGTTTGACCACTTGAGATAGGTGGCTGCCCGGTCCATGTGGACTAGGGCACTTTGGGGCACTTATATATATTTTACTGATAATTTGATATTTTCATTTTTTTAAAAATATTATACATGTCCTTTACTAATGGTCAAATTGACCACCTTAAACCGCATGGACCGGGTCAAGCTGACCTATTCTGGGTTCCTCTGATGATGTTTGACAATTTGAGATAGATGGCTGCCTGGTCCATGTGGACTAGGGCACTTTGGGGCACTTATATATATATTTTAGTGATAATTTGTTATTTTCTATTTTTAAATATTATACATGTCCTTTAATACCGGTCAATTTGACCAACTCAAACCACATGGACCGGGTCAAGCTGACCTATTCTGAGTTCCTCTTATGATGTTTGACCACTTGAGATAGGTGGCTGCCCGGTCCATGTGGACTAGGGCACTTTGGGGCACTTATATATATTTTAGTGATAATTTGTTATTTTCTAATTTTAAATATTATACATGTCCTTTAATACCGGTCAATTTGACCAACTCAAACCACATGGACCGGGTCAAGCTGACCTATTCTGAGTTCCTCTTATGATGTTTGACCACTTGAGATAGGTGGCTGCCCGGTCCATGTGGACTAGGGCACTTTGGGGCACTTATATATATTTTAGTGATAATTTGTTATTTTCTATTTTTAAATATTATACATGTCCTTTAATACCGGTCAATTTGACCAACTCAAACCACATGGACCGGGTCAAGCTGACCTATTCTGAGTTCCTCTGATGATGTTTGACCACTTGAGATAGGTGGCTGCCCGGTCCATGTGGACTAGGGCACTTTGGGGCACTTATATATATTTTAGTGATAATTTGTTATTTTCTAATTTTAAATATTATACATGTCCTTTAATACCGGTCAATTTGACCAACTCAAACCACATGGACCGGGTCAAGCTGACCTATTCTGAGTTCCTCTGATGATGTTTGACCACTTGAGATAGGTGGCTGCCCGGTCCATGTGGACTAGGGCACTTTGGGGCACTTAATATTAGTAATAATTTGTTATTTTCAATTTTGTTTAATATTATACATGTCCTTTAATAATGGTCAATTTGACCACCTCAAACCACATGGACCGGGTCAAGCTGACCTATTCTGTGTTCCTCTGATGATGTTCGACAACTTGAGATAGGTGGCTGCCCGGTCCATGTGGACTAGGGCACTTTGGGGCACTTATAAATATTTTACTGATAATTTGATATTTTCACTTTTTTTTTTAAATATTATACATGTCCTTTAATAATGGTCAAATTGACCACCTTAAACCGCATGGACCGGGTCAAGCTGACCTATTCTGGGTTCCTCTGATGATGTTTGACAATTTGAGATAGATGGCTGCCCGGTCAATGTGGACTAGGGCACTTTGGGGCACTTATATATATTTTAGTGATAATTTGTTATTTTCTATATTTAAATATTATACATGTCCTTTAATACCGGTCAATTTGACCACCTCAAACCACATGGACCGGGTCAAGCTGACCTATTCTGAGTTCCTCTGATGATGTTTGACCACTTGAGATAGGTGGCTGCCCGGTCCATGTGGACTAGGGCACTTTGGGGCACTTATATATATTTTAGTGATAATTTGATATTTTCATTTTTTTAAAAATATTATACATGTCCTTTAATAATGGTCAATTTGACCACCTTAAACCACATGGACCGGGCCAAGCTGACCTATTATGGGTTCCTCTGATGATGTTTGACAATTTGAGATAGATGGCTGCCCGGTCCATGTGGACTAGGGCACTTTGGGGCACTTATATATATTTTACTGATAATTTGATATTTTCATTTTTTTTAAATATTATACATGTCCTTTAATAATGGTCAATTTCACCACCTCAAACCACATGAACCGGGTCAAGCTGACCTATTCTGTGTTCCTCTGATGATGTTTGACAACTTGAGATAGGTGGCTGCCCGGTCCATGTGGACTAGGGCACTTTGGGGCACTGATATATATTTTACTGATAATTTGATATTTTCATTTTTTTAAAAATATTATACATGTCCTTTAATAATGGTCAATTTGATCACCTTAAACCACATGGACCGGGTCAAGCTGACCTATTCTGGGTTCCTCTGATAATGTTTGACCACTTGAGATAGGTGGCTGCCCGGTCCATGTGGACTAGGGCACTTTGGGACACTTATATATATTTTAGTGATAATTTGTTATTTACTATTTTTAAATATTATACATGTCCTTTAATACCGGTCAATTTGACCACCTCAAACCACATGGACCGGGTCAAGCTGACCTATTCTGAGTTCCTCTGATGATGTTTGACCACTTGAGATAGGTGGCTGCCCGGTCCATGTGGACTAGGGCACTTTGGGGCACTTATATATATTTTAGTGATAATTTGTTATTTTCTAATTTTAAATATTATACATGTCCTTTAATACCGGTCAATTTGACCAACTCAAACCACATGGACCGGGTCAAGCTGACCTATTCTGAGTTCCTCTTATGATGTTTGACCACTTGAGATAGGTGGCTGCCCGGTCCATGTGGACTAGGGCACTTTGGGGCACTTATATATATTTTAGTGATAATTTGTTATTTTCTATTTTTAAATATTATACATGTCCTTTAATACCGGTCAATTTGACCAACTCAAACCACATGGACCGGGTCAAGCTGACCTATTCTGAGTTCCTCTGATGATGTTTGACCACTTGAGATAGGTGGCTGCCCGGTCCATGTGGACTAGGGCACTTTGGGGCACTTATATATATTTTAGTGATAATTTGTTATTTTCTAATTTTAAATATTATACATGTCCTTTAATACCGGTCAATTTGACCAACTCAAACCACATGGACCGGGTCAAGCTGACCTATTCTGAGTTCCTCTTATGATGTTTGACCACTTGAGATAGGTGACTGCCCGGTCCATGTGGACTAGGGCACTTTGGGGCACTTATATATATTTTAGTGATAATTTGTTATTTTCTATTTTTAAATATTATACATGTCCTTTAATACCGGTCAATTTGACCAACTCAAACCACATGGACCGGGTCAAGCTGACCTATTCTGAGTTCCTCTGATGATGTTTGACCACTTGAGATAGGTGGCTGCCCGGTCCATGTGGACTAGGGCACTTTGGGGCACTTATATATATTTTAGTGATAATTTGTTATTTTCTAATTTTAAATATTATACATGTCCTTTAATACCGGTCAATTTGACCAACTCAAACCACATGGACCGGGTCAAGCTGACCTATTCTGAGTTCCTCTGATGATGTTTGACCACTTGAGATAGGTGGCTGCCCGGTCCATGTGGACTAGGGCACTTTGGGGCACTTATATATATTTTACTGATAATTTGATATTTTCATTTTTTTAAAAATATTATACATGTCCTTTACTAATGGTCAAATTGACCACCTTAAACCGCATGGACCGGGTCAAGCTGACCTATTCTGGGTTCCTCTGATGATGTTTGACAATTTGAGATAGATGGCTGCCTGGTCCATGTGGACTAGGGCACTTTGGGGCACTTATATATATATTTTAGTGATAATTTGTTATTTTCTATTTTTAAATATTATACATGTCCTTTAATACCGGTCAATTTGACCAACTCAAACCACATGGACCGGGTCAAGCTGACCTATTCTGAGTTCCTCTTATGATGTTTGACCACTTGAGATAGGTGGCTGCCCGGTCCATGTGGACTAGGGCACTTTGGGGCACTTATATATATTTTAGTGATAATTTGTTATTTTCTAATTTTAAATATTATACATGTCCTTTAATACCGGTCAATTTGACCAACTCAACCACATGGACCGGGTCAAGCTGACCTATTCTGAGTTCCTCTTATAATGTTTGACCACTTGAGATAGGTGGCTGCCCGGTCCATGTGGACTAGGGCACTTTGGGGCACTTATATATATTTTAGTGATAATTTGTTATTTTCTATTTTTAAATATTATACATGTCCTTTAATACCGGTCAATTTGACCAACTCAAACCACATGGACCGGGTCAAGCTGACCTATTCTGAGTTCCTCTGATGATGTTTGACCACTTGAGATAGGTGGCTGCCCGGTCCATGTGGACTAGGGCACTTTGGGGCACTTATATATATTTTAGTGATAATTTGTTATTTTCTAATTTTAAATATTATACATGTCCTTTAATACCGGTCAATTTGACCAACTCAAACCACATGGACCGGGTCAAGCTGACCTATTCTGAGTTCCTCTGATGATGTTTGACCACTTGAGATAGGTGGCTGCCCGGTCCATGTGGACTAGGGCACTTTGGGGCACTTAATATTAGTAATAATTTGTTATTTTCAATTTTGTTTAATATTATACATGTCCTTTAATAATGGTCAATTTGACCACCTCAAACCACATGGACCGGGTCAAGCTGACCTATTCTGTGTTCCTCTGATGATGTTCGACAACTTGAGATAGGTGGCTGCCCGGTCCATGTGGACTAGGGCACTTTGGGGCACTTATAAATATTTTACTGATAATTTGATATTTTCACTTTTTTTTTTAATTATTATACATGTCCTTTAATAATGGTCAAATTGACCACCTTAAACCGCATGGACCGGGTCAAGCTGACCTATTCTGGGTTTCTCTGATGATGTTTGACAATTTGAGATAGATGGCTGCCCGGTCAATGTGGACTAGGGCACTTTGGGGCACTTATATATATTTTAGTGATAATTTGTTATTTTCTATATTTAAATATTATACATGTCCTTTAATACCGGTCAATTTGACCACCTCAAACCACATGGACCGGGTCAAGCTGACCTATTCTGAGTTCCTCTGATGATGTTTGACCACTTGAGATAGGTGGCTGCCCGGTCCATGTGGACTAGGGCACTTTGGGGCACTTATATATATTTTAGTGATAATTTGATATTTTCATTTTTTTAAAAATATTATACATGTCCTTTACTAATGGTCAAATTGACCACCTTAAACCGCATGGACCGGGTCAAGCTGACGTATTCTGGGTTCCTCTGATGATGTTTGACAATTTGAGATAGATGGCTGCCTGGTCCATGTGGACTAGGGCACTTTGGGGCACTTATATATATATTTTAGTGATAATTTGTTATTTACTATTTTTAAATATTATACATGTCCTTTAATACCGGTCAATTTGACCACCTCAAACCACATGGACCGGGTCAAGCTGACCTATTCTGAGTTCCTCTGATGATGTTTGACCACTTGAGATAGGTGGCTGCCCGGTCCATGTGGACTAGGGCACTTTGGGGCACTTATATATATTTTAGTGATAATTTGTTATTTTCTATTTTAAAATATTATACATGTCCTTTAATACCGGTCAATTTGACCAACTCAAACCACATGGACCGGGTCAAGCTGACCTATTCTGAGTTCCTCTGATGATGTTTGACCACTTGAGATAGGTGGCTGCCCGGTCCATGTGGACTAGGGCACTTTGGGGCACTTATATATATTTTACTGATAATTTGATATTTTCATTTTTTTTTAAATATTATACATGTCCTTTACTAATGGTCAAATTGACCACCTTAAACCGCATGGACCGGGTCAAGCTGACCTATTCTGGGTTCCTCTGATGATGTTTGACAATTTGAGATAGATGGCTGCCTGGTCCATGTGGACTAGGGCACTTTGGGGCACTTATATATATATTTTAGTGATAATTTGTTATTTACTATTTTTAAATATTATACATGTCCTTTAATACCGGTCAATTTGACCACCTCAAACCACATGGACCGGGTCAAGCTGACCTATTCTGAGTTCCTCTGATGATGTTTGACCACTTGAGATAGGTGGCTGCCCGGTCCATGTGGACTAGGGCACTTTGGGGCACTTATATATATTTTAGTGATAATTTGTTTTTTTCATTTTTTTAAATATTATACATGTCCTTTAATAATGGTCAATTTGACCATCTTAAACCACATGGACCGGGTCAAGCTGACCCATTCTGGGTTCCTCTTATGATCGTTTGACCACCTGAGATAGGTGGCTGCCCGCGCCGGTCCATGTGGACTAGGGCACTTTGGGGCACCGTATATTTGAATAAATTATGTTTTCTTGCTTTTTTTCCTTTTAATATGCATGTCCGTGAATAATATGTTCAATTGACCACCCCCCCCCCCCCTCCCCTCCGCCCCCCTCCCCCCTCCCTTAGCCTCATGCAGCTCCGCTCCTGGACCTGGTCCCTCTAATCTCTACGCACGCATAACGGCTGCGTGATCGAGTGATGTGTGTTGAACGACGAAAAACCGAATAAGTAAATGAATATCGAATAAGTAAATGAATATCGAATAAGTAAACGATCGAATATCCAATAAGGAAAAAGTAACTAACTTCAGCCCGGTGAGTATGTAGATGACAAGTATGACATAACTGCATGACTGAGTGTGACTGCTGAGCTGAGGTCGAGGTCGAGGCTTGAGCCACTCCTGTCAAAATGCTGCCTTAAATAAGTTCTTATCGATCATTCATTCGTTGAATGATGGATGCGCGCACATCTACTAAAATTTAATTAAGTGGTCCAATCAGTTGGACCATTTACACGCAATTACGCTAATACGCTGGAGATAAGAAATACCGCCCATTTGTCATGTTTGTACACTGTACCGTTCAACAGTTGAACGCTGTGACGTGTACATATTTAGGACGCATCAATAAGGAAAATGGACAGGGAAATAATAATTTTTTTCCTACATTTTTCGGTCTTCAAAACAATAGATATAGAGTCGGTAATTATTATCAAAAAAAGGATATGAATTGTGGATGACATAAACAAAAGTTTTTTTGCATTTGCTGGTAAATGAAGGGAGGAAGCGGCCAGCAAAAATGTTCATGTTCGATAATGCAGCGAATGGGAGAGCTGTATCTCCGCACAACACTATTTGTATTGTAAATGTAATGTAGCTATGTGTGGCCTTATGGACTGTTTCATCATCAGATTCGGTATGGGCCATATGAAAATATCACATTTTTAACTTAAAATCACTGTCTAAATTAGATATCACCAACAAATAAAAATATAGTCATCATAGTCCACATACTGACATAGAATGTTATTGTTAAAATGAAATAAAACAAATTGATGTTTTTATCTTACTCTTTATAGTCTTGCCTGCCAAAACTAAAATCTAAATCGTTGAAAATGTTGGCGACCCGCCCCCCATTGGCCTCGGTCTTGGAGGTTTCCCCTTCAGCTCGAGATTGATGCGTATCTTCCAGCATACCATTGCATCGCACATGAAAAATTGCATACTTTGCACTGCAGCAAAGCATGACGTCGCTGTTCACAGATATAGAGCAAATCAAGGCATACCTTTTGTACAGGATCAATTTAATGGTTGCCTTTAGTTTTTAAATGAGACTTGTTATTATTTGTTTACATGATGAAACGTTTGGAGTCAAAGATATGCATTATTTAATTGAATGTCCACGTACAAATCCACTACTCCCCACTAGCAATAGTTGCTATTTCTGTAGCTTAGCCTTAGGGTTCTTTTACCAATTTGTTTATTTATTAACATTTCTATTTTTTCTATGTATTTGATTGTTAAATTTTTCTCTTTGGTTATTCATTCATTACCTTCCAACTGGTCTTTGCCGACAGGAAAAATGAAATAAATTGTACCAGAGTTCAATTTTTTCACCTTAATTTTGTTGCCGATTCAGAACATAGGACCATTATCTTTATAATACAGAGTTGATTTAGTTCGGATGGGCTTAAAAATCTGCAATATCGGCACTTTTTTACTTTCAGCTACCCACACTCACACTTGTCCTGTATGGCATAAAATAAAAAAGCAAGGACATTGCTCACTTTTGAAGATGCAATGTGTTCTCAATTACAAGTATTAAAGGATATGACTTTGGAGTGAAGAATTTTTACTTTAATACTTAGGAGAAATCTAAGCTCAGTTATAATTGTAGAATTTTCCTCATTTCTCTTTAAATTACAGCTTGCAGCAAACGAAAATTTATGAAAGATATTTTTAAATATGTTTTCTTAAAAAAACATTTTCAGCAATTTTCTGGATGGTTCAAATCACAAATGTGCAACATATACTCATCCAAAAGTCATCTTAAAGGGGTAGTTGAGTTTTTGTGAGGTAATGAAAAACTGATTGTAAAATTTGAAAGATCACTCAATTTTAATGACAGAATAAATAATATTTGATCAAAATCGTTGAGAAATGGCTGAAATATCAATAAATATATCCGATCGGAATAAATCTGGGGTTTATTTGATGAATTTTTTTTTTATGAAAAAAATGCTTACACGTTTAAAAACAATTTAAGAGGTTTTTTAATAGTTATTGATGATCTTTCTATTTAATCATTATTTCAACATGTAAAATGTAAAATGGTTGAAACAGTGAAACCAATGCATTTTTTAGAGAGCGCCCTCTTGTGTTTTAATGGCTCTTTTTTAAATGATAACAGGCTTTTTACTTGGTCGTTTGTAATTTTGTATACCTTTCAAGCACATGTGGTGGCGTAATAACTATCAATTTGTAATGTAATGGTGCAGGTTTTGGTTACTAAAATTCAGTTTGACCAAAACTATACTCTCTATACCAAAACTCAACTATCCCTTTAACAAAATATCCTCTCAAGTCTCTAATCATATTTGTATTTTTTACACTCCTTACAAATGTGTTCCTGTGATGTTGATGTCCTTATGCTGCATTGCAGGAAAGGTAAGCAAAATAAAACAAATATATAGTTTATTGTTTGTCCACATGTAAATACATGTATCTCGAATCGCATCTTCTAGTTTTCTAGAGCTGTATGTTAAATTAGTTAAAATATTTAAAACAATGTAATATAGTTAACGTAAAGGTAGATAAAGTCATGGGCCCGAATTCTAATCAGTGGCTCAACTTGAGCCCGACCTAAAAAGACAAAGACTACCGGAAACCAGTTAAACCATTTTGCACCTGCAGACCTATTGTCTTGTTGCTATTTGCCACCGGAGATATTATAATTGTTTCCTTTCATTATCCAGTCAATCCCTTGAGTTCTGCTTAAAGTCAGTCATCAGCCAAATTGCGTCCTGGATCATCCAGGACATTGTATTGCTGGTGACCTGTTATACTCTGACTGAATTTTCAAAGGGCCCATTGTCATGATGCCTAGTTTATAAGCAGAACTGGAACTGGAACTGGATATTGAAAGGAAACAATTAGAATATCTCTGGTGGCGAATAGCAACAAGACAATATGTCCGGTAGTCTTTGTCTTTTTAGGCCGGGCTCAAGTTCCTTAGCATTGTGTGTGCCCACAAGGTTGCCCGTGGCTGGAATGCTCCCCAGGGAGTGGAAAACGTGCACTTTGTGTGCTGGATTGATTGCAGAATGTATCCGATGACCAGGGTAATAAATTAGGGTAATAAAATTGTAAAGCGCTTAGAGATGATTATCAATCGTGATAGGCGCTATGATATAAATCAAAGATATTATTAATATTATTATTATTAAGTTGAGCCACTGATGAGAATTCGGGCCATGGTGTCCAACTTCGTATGACAATTTTTAGATTTTCATGTCCATGAGTTCAAGAATATATGTTTTTATTTATTGAGCACTATATATATTCATGATTCTTTGGACAAATGTTCAATATCTAAATTCTAATGTACAACGTAATAAGGTATACCTACCTATATCTTGATATCATGTCAATGGAGAAAATTTAATTTCTCTTTATTCTTCAAGTGGCAAATATTTGCATTGTGACTCGGACTCAGAGGTAGGTGAAAACAATAGAAAGCTGTAGATTTCAAGTCCAGCCGGTTCAGGCCCTAACTTTATGTATTCACTCAGGCACTCGGCGTTCATTATATTGCGATGGAAAGTTAATATTGTCAGGCGGTGATTTGTAAAGAATGTTGAGCATACTTTTACTAAAAATCAAAAAATCTTAAAACTTGATATAGGTTAAATCCCTTTTACAAGCCTCCACTCTAACTTTTTTCTGTACTGCCCATTCGGGCAAGTAAAATCATCTTTTAAGAAAGTTTACTTGCCCTTTTACTTCTGGGTGAGATTAACACGTATGAAATTACATTGTTTTCTTGTAGTTGAACAATTATTTAGTTGCCCGATCGGGCAAGCAAAATAGACCATTTATGACATTTTATTTGCCCGACACCAATTTTTACTTGACCAAGGCACGTGGGCAAGCGCTAGTATCGAGCCCTGCATGTTATACAGCTACCAGAGGTCTAGCCTAATCTTTAGCTTTCACTTAAATCATGTAGAAGGTGAGATTATTATGGGGTTATTTTAGTATGTTGTGCATTTCAGTGAATGTCGACATGGGAAAGATTTTTTCTTGCAAGTCTTGACTGTAATAAAATAAACAGTATGTATTTTCTTTAATATTTCTTTCTTTTGTTTCTTTTACAGACTTCCCTTATTAGGAGATACACAGAAGGTGAGTGTTTATTTCTATTAAAGTAGATGTATTTACATCATTTCATTTGTAATATTCAGTATCGTAATCTGAATCATGCTGGATCTGAATACAAGTCGGTCGAGGGTGAGATGGGAATACCATCTTTTGTAGGTCAGAGCTTGGGGAATATTTATCGATGATAAAAGAGAGCCAAATTAGTTTTCTACACGACTCCAAAACTTTAAACATGATTATACTGACATGGTGCCCTACTCTTTTTTAACCCCTTGACTACGGGAACCGAGTGGGTTGTGTACAAAGACTATGGTGAATCCAGATACTCGAAGGGAACAGGTTAACTGATGATATAGGCATGAATCAACGCCTATCAAGAAACGGTTGACAAGTATAGAGCATCAACAGTTGCATGTTTAATAATTCCATACAGAAGGAATAATTTTACAAGCTTTCAAGCTTTTTTAAATATATTGTAAGTGTATGTGTACTGCTTTCACATTACTTAATTGGGTTTGGCTTTCATAAAGTATGCACATTTCTTTCATGTTTCTAATATTTCCTGTGTATAATCTACATCTGTCATGATTGACATGCTCACATAACCAGCATATATTTCACTTCTAACCATGTTATACTAGCTTGAGCACTCATATTTCATGCTGATAAAGACAGTGTTGTCCCAGCTGTTTGTTTTTCACAAGAGTTTTATAATTAAAGTCAATATGATTTGGTCTTTATTATCTAATCAGTGAGTAAATACACACTACAACTATAAAGTCTGCTAGAATTTATTAAGACTTAATGTAAATTGTACCATTTTGTATGTTTACTATTAGGCATCCAATGCATGATATCAGAACAGCGTTTTCCTTGCATTGTATCTACTTCTTTTTGCTTATGTGCATACAATGTACAACTGTAAATATGATGTTTGTTTTGATATTCATAGTTCCCACCTTTATTTTAAAAAGAGACATTGTGCACGTAGACATGTAAGCATCTTGAAGGCAAAGTCAGTGCTCCACATTAACGTTTTCTAGTGGCTCGATCTTTGGGCCACCAATTTCTTGAATTTTCACATTTTGTTGGTAGCCCAAACAAACAAAGAAAATAATAAAACAATTAACACGTTTTCTTTAAAGTATTTCATTTAAGCAGAATAAATGTGTGTCTGTTTCATAGTACACAAAGTTACAGATGCATATATAAATATACAAATTTTGGTGGCCCGATCGGTCCATCAAAGTGTATCCTTTTTCAAAATGTATCCATTTTTTGGTGGCCCAATGCAATTTTTGGTGGCCACGAGCCACTGCTAATGTCAAGTCTTGGCTAAGCCATGAACCATCTGATGCAAACTGTATCTGGGGTTGTAACCAAAATTAATCATATTGATATTGATCAGTATCCTCTTAACACAATATAATTGTAGAAATGTTTAAGTACTAATAAAGAGCTTCACCAATACTCTGGTGGGCTATTGTTCGCATTTGCTTTCTATATACACAACAAAACAAAAAAGAAGAAATAATTTTGAATTTTTAAAGTTCTGTTTGATTGTAACCAAGTAAGTTGACTGTTTTTCCATGTTTAAAGTATTGATTTTTGAAAAATTATTTCAGGTTACTTCTCTCCAAACTACAAGCTGACAATAGGAGTTGACTTTGCCCTTAAGTCGTTAAACTGGGACGAAAACACGA
The DNA here is from genome assembly GCA_037951105.1 of Echinarachnius parma. NCBI lineage: Eukaryota > Metazoa > Echinodermata > Echinoidea > Clypeasteroida > Echinarachniidae > Echinarachnius > Echinarachnius parma. Next base: position 32,253 of record JBAMJV010001617.1, on the reverse strand, counting down.
GAGTCAGCCTGCAATTATGGTGAGTTTAGCAAAAATGTACTATTTGCTATCCCCAAACAGTATTTAATTATCTGTTAAAGGGGAGCCAAACGTTGGCATTTTTGCTTACTGTTACTGATAGGTGCATTATTCCCATCTCTTCTTGTTGTTAATGTTTATTTCCTCTTGGGTATCATTAATAATGGAAATGATCCATGTTTTTTAAACCACTATAATCTGTTTTGCCTGTACGCTGGAGGCTGCCATGTTTTGCAACTGTACCATATGAAACGTCATCTGACCTTGCACTAACAAAAGGGTTACTTTAGTCAACGCTCAAAATTAACTTTTTTTGCTGGTGGCCCAGTCGGGCCAGTAAAATTGGTATTTTTCCAATTTTGGTGGCCCGAAATCAAAATTTACTGGCCCGAAAAAAATAAAGAAAAACATAAGTAAAATTGCCATAGGCATAGGCAATCAATCGGGGACAAAACAAAAATGATCTGATGATAGAAGAGGAGAAATTCACCGTTATTTGACCTCAAAATTCTGTGCAGTGTTGTCTGAAAACCTTAGTCAATTGCCATATTTTAAAATGGTGGTGTTTTATTTAGTGCTGTAACTGACCTTGATGATCGGATCGTTTGATCGGATCGGCAAAATTTTATCGATCTTCGAAATCGGATCGATGATCGGGATCGGATGATCAGCTATAAAAAAATTTAAAAAAAAAAAAAAAAACAGTTTTTTTTTTCTTTGGAAAATGATCCCCAAAAAACACAATTTGGGAATATAAATGAATACCAAAGCAACATATATCCATATTAATAAGCCCAAGGTAATCTTGTACGGGTATGCTTTCATTTCAAACTGATTACCTCTTCTTTTACAAAATTACTCACGCCGATTTTGAGCTTAGTCCCATGTGATTAATTTGGCGTAACCTTTCAGAAACACATGGGACTAAGCTCAAAATCGGCGCGAATAATTTTGTAAAAGGAGAGGTAATCAGTTTTAAATGAATGCATACCCATACAAGATTACCTTGGGCTTATTAATATGGATATATGTTGCTTTGGTATTCATTCATATTCCCAAAATATGTTTTTTGGGATCATTTTCCAAAGAAAAAAAAACGATTTTTTTTTTTTTTTTTTTTTTTTTTTTTTTTTTTTTTTTTTTTTGCCGATCTGATCTTCCGATTTTTTCTGCATGATCGGAAATCGGCAAAAACGGTCCGATCATGTATGATCGGATCGTGATCGGCATGCCGATCCGATGTTCGGTTACAGCACTAGTTTTATTAATCAAACAAACTCCAGATTCTTCGTAAACAATATCACACGCAAGTCACAACATTCGGCTTCACAGCGGACACAACTCAGTCACACGCAGTCACATGCAAAATCAATCGACTACAGCTACGATGTTGCACTGCATGATCGAATTTGATTATTTGAAAATATGCTCTCACATTTCTTTGACCTTACTTTTTTTGTAGATCACTCTTTGGAAACCTCATAAAAATGAAATATTTTCAAATTGTGGAGTTTTATTCTTGTTAAAACAAACAATGATGGGCTTTGAAAAGCCATCTCCGATCGATCGAGTCAAGTTGTGATTCACAATGAAATGGGATGCTCCATTTGCAAGGCGGGGGTGGCTGTAATAACTATGGAAAACAATACAAATTAAACTTATACAAATCGGACAACATTCTCTAAATTTATTTCTGCAAGTATAGCAAATATTATTCTTGATATTTCCTATCATTTATTTAAGTTTTATATTCAAACTGAACTGATTATAAAGTTAATTTAAAATCCTTCTACCTACCCCAAGTGGAACATGCCAGGGGATCGGATATGGGGGGGGGGGGGGGGGGGGGGCAATTAAAACAAGGCTTTTATAATATGGTACCTAATTATAATAATTTGCGTCTTTAGCTTTTCTGAGCTGTCAATCGCGCTGAAACTGTTCATTATTGACCTCTCTTTCCTATCTTTTTAAACAACAAATCAAGTATTTTCTGTGAGGTATCAAATTTGCAATAAGTACCATAATATTGTGTACAATTGTTTGAACATTTGGTGGCCCGATCGGGCCAGCAAACATTGGGAATATGAGTTTTTTACTGGCCCGACAGCAATTTTTGGTGGCCCCGGGCCATCGGGCCTGTGCTAATTTCGAGCGTTGCTTTAGTGCTTTATAGTGCTTGTTTGTATTTTTGAATTAGGAGTGGTCAAATAGCATATTTTTCTTGTTTTATAGATCACTGTATGAAACTCTTTTTTTTCTTTCTTCCTTGATGTTATTGATGTATACGTAATTATTATTTGTATTTGTATGCGCAGTGATTCATTGTGAACAGCGCTCATATAATAAACCTGTAGGCTGTATTATTATTAATATTATAATTCACTTCTTTCTCTTTTCTCTCTCTTTTCTCTCCCTCTTATCTCTAATAGGGATATTGCAGGCCATGAGAGATTTGGTCACATGACAAGAGTTTATTACAAATATGCGTAAGTATGTTAATAATATTAGTAATTACTAGTAAGCCTTACTACATGGCTTTATATTTCATGATCAATGTACCTCTCAAATTTGTTGTGTGTACTATTAAATGTTTCATTAAATTTCTGTTCAGTAATCTAGATGCAAAGTAAACGTTAACATGTTTTAATGTTTTAATCTCTGCAAAGTGAGTTAGTGTTTGTGTATACATCTATATATATATGATATCCTAGAAGCTTATGTTTAGAGATACTTATGCAACATATTTAGCTTTTCCAAGATCTACATGTACAACTTTAATACAAATGATTTAATATTTGTGATTGTTTGTATGAAACAGTAGCTTTTACCAAGGGCCACATGTACAACTTAAATGTTGAATATTTGTGTAAACTGTGGTTGTTTGGATGCAACATTAGCTTTTACCAAGGGTGACATAAAGATTGTTTGTAAGCAATATAAGCTTTTCTAAGGTCCACATGAACAACTTTTAACAGAATTTGGAATATTTGTGATTGTTTTATTCATGCAGCATTTACTGTTTGTTTTTTTCTTCATGTTTTTGTTTGTGATCATTTGATTTCAGAATTGCTGCCATCATAGTTTTTGATTTATCAAGGTAAGTTGTGCTCTTTTTCAGAAGTATGCCAAGAAAGAAATGATTGCCAACTTTTTAATTCAAGGAATGCATTCTAAGCAAGCATGTTAGCTTAAATGAAAAGTGCATGTGATTGTCTATAGATGTCAGTAAAATGTTGCATGTTGTGTCATGTAGGAACTAAGATGGAAAGCAACAAAAAGAGTACAAAGTAAAATTGTATAGCTTGATATATTATGTAATAAATCGAAAGTGCATGCTTACTTCGAGCGAATGACCTGCAAGTGTCTTTAGATATACATGTATGCATTTGAGTCACTGTATGTGGAATTAGTAGACATTTAGACATTTATTTGCTATTTAAATGTCAAAACCTATGTAAAATTTGAGCAATGAGAGACGAAGACAATTAACTGTAATCTTGTATGTGATTATTTGCACCCGGGCCTGCTTTTTGCAAGAAGTGAAACTGATAGTAAAGTGTTCCAAAGTCTTTTGAATGTTTTCTTTGTGCTAAAAACATGCAAACTTGTATTTTAAATAAGGTCTCCTGTGGGCTGTGGTGCATTTTTTTATTCAGATGTGAATGCCCTGTAGTTCCTGCTTTTGCAAGAAGTAATGCTGGTAAAAAAAAAAACACTTTTTGTAAATGTTTTATTTTGGCTAAGATCATGCAAGCATACATGTCTAAAATTAAAATAGTAATTTATTTCCAGTCCAGGAACAAAATCCCTATGTTTTAGTTGGGCTTTCATGGTGCATTTCTGTTCTGTGAATGCCTTGTAGCCATGCATGATACTTTCTTCTTTGGTATCCACTTTTATTTTTACAGACCTGCTACATTTGATTCAATACTGAAGGTATGTACAAGTTAGTGGATGGCATTTTTTGATATTCTTTATACAGCACTTAATAATTTTTATTCTTTCTTTATTTTATTTTGTTGCAGTCTGTAGACAAAACCCGTAAATGTTCTTGCAAAAGGTGGGCAGTATCTTTAACTTGTGATATTTTTGGGGGGCTGGTGTTGTGAGAAGTTGAGAAATACAGTGTAATAAAATCAAAACATAACATAATGGGAGACCTTTACATCCATTTCAAGTAACTTCATAAGCTAAAAAGATGAAATTTGCCTTTAGAATCTTTCATGTTATCAGTAAACCATAATGTGAAATATGCAAATGACAATCAGTGTTTTATAACTTTTTTGCATGGTTCTAGTAACTGCATGTTCATTTGTGTACACAACATATATTTTTAGGAGCATGGTGTATGTAAAGGGTACATAGACCCTAGTACACTATATGTGACCTTCCACCACAAAATGACCATTAAGTCGCTGTGGTAGTTTCTCTTTTATTAGCTGAAATAGTTACATTTTGGTTAAAGGTAGTTCAGATTTGTCAAATGAGATGCGCGGCGCCATCTTGCATACGCGTTGCGCACGGTGCGTAATGCACGTTAGCTCAGTGTCATGCGGTGCGCGCAAACTAACCCAGTTCAAAATGGCGACCCGCTATGTAGCATCCCCACGCTTGATGCCCTTTAAAATATGAGATTTGGGATTTTCATATTTCCTTTATGAACGTATGTTGATCTAACAAGATATGTGAAATTTTGAGCGTCAGAAATCATGTATGAATATGATTTATCATCAAATACAAATGATCAGATTACAGTGCATGAATGGACTCTGATCTTTGAAGCGGCCCGTTTTCTCCCTTATTTTAAAACGGCTCGGTCATGTTCCAAATCTTTGGCTCTCATTTTGAGAGGGTTTGCTTAGTCCATGATGACAAATATATCATTTTAAAGGCAATGACCTCTTTTTTGCTGTCATGTGAAAATCATCATAATCAGTTTTCCCAACTTATTCGTTGTTTTGTGTTGTAAGGTCACTTAAATTTGTAATTGCTCAATGAGAGTATATTTGTTTTTAAGTTAGCAATTCAAATATGATGAACTGAAAATGTGTTATTTTATCATAGTAATTATAAACTCTTGATTTTCATTTATTCAATGCTACAAATACATCAATCTGTCCTGACATTATACCATTATTGTTGTTAAGTTGCAAATGTTATTATATTAAAGTACACAATTTAGCTCAGAAATAATATCCTTTATATATACTTTTGTGGTAACTTGTGTGAAAATGAGTAAAGGTAATTAAGAAAGGAATTGTTGTGTTATAGGTACAATAATGTGTAATAAATATTAAAGGGACTTTACATTGTCCAAATCCTCAAAATAAAATTTTCATTCTAGCGGTTCCCTCATATCTTGTTGTATTTGTATCAACAATAAAATCATGGGACAGGTTTCGGTTTTTCAAATTTCCCTTTTGTTACAAAGATATGTACGATCAAAGTATTCAGATAAGAAAAACTCCGGGCGAGTTTTTCTTCTGTGTACAAAGTGAGTGCAGTGAGTTATTGAATACCACTTTGCATTTTCGCTCATTACTTGGCCATGCAATGTCCATTTGACTTGAAATTTTCACACAATCCCCTGTGGACATATGAGATAACAACAATATACATTGCATCAACCATTCATCACTTTTTGCACATGTCAACAAAGTTACTAGATCCCTTTAATGATATGGTTTCTTTTGTTTTGGAAATTACAAAAGGTAATTAAAAAAGAACATTTTGTTTTATAAGTACAATAATATGTATTTAATGTTAATGATATGATTTCTTTTGTGGAAATTATAAAAGGTAATTAGAAAGAAAGGACATTTTGTTTTATAGTTACAATACTATGTATTTAATGTAATAATGATATCATTTTCTTTGCAGTGGTCCAATGATGTCCATGATAAGGTGATGCTAGCCAATGAACAGCCAGTGCCAGTCCTACTTCTAGCTAACAAGGTTAGTACTAGCGTTGTTAGAAATCAACTTCTTACTTCATGGGGTTGGGCAAGTGAGATAGAGACATATCAAATTGTGCTTGCCCAAAACCAGACATGGTTGGCCCAAACAAAGACAAAAATAAACAAGCCTGTGTATTTTGGTTGCCCAGTAGGCTAATGCAAATTTGACATGTATAAGATTTTAGCTGGCCAGTGTCATTGTTGAGCCCTGTGACACTAGGGTGTTAAACAGTTTTATAGTTAGGACTAGTTGATTTTTAGCTCATCCGGCCCGAAGGGCCCGATGAGCTTATGCCATGCCGTGGCGTCCGTCGTCCGTCCGTCCTTCCGTCCTTCCGTCCGTCCGTCCGTCCGTCCGTCCACAGTTTTCAAAATGCTTCTTCTTCGTTATTTTTCAACCGATTTTGATTCTGATTGTTTCATAAGATAGGGCTAGGAGGGGGATTTAAAACTTCTACACAGAATCGTGAAATTCATTATATATGCTAATTTATGCAAATTTATTCGAAATCACAAAAAATGCTTCTTCTCCTTCATTTCTTGACCGATTTTGATTTGGTTTGCTTTATCTGGTAGAGCTAACTTTGGTACACTAAACTTCTACACAGAATTTTGAAATTTGTCTCCATTAATTAATTATGGTAATTTATGCAAATTTATTCCAAAAATCACAAAAAATGCTTCTTCTCCTTCATTTCTCGACTGATTTTGATTTGGTTTGCTTTATCTGGTAGAGCTAACTTTGGTACACTAAACTTCTACACAGAATTTTGAAATTTTTCTCCATTAATTAATTATGGTAATTTTTTTATTTATTTATTTATTTATTTATTTATTTATTTATTTATTTATTTATTTATTTTTATTATTTATTTATTTTTTAATTTAATTTATTAATTTTTTATTTTTATTTTTTTATTTATTTATTTTTTTTATTTAAAATTTTTTTTTTTTTTTCCCATGTCCCTTCTGGGGCGTCAAATTTATATTTTTTTTTACTCTATTTTTTTTAAAATTAATTTTTATGTCCCTTCCAGGGCATCACATTATTTTTTTTTGACCAGTTGAAAAGTGTACCACATGAAATTTGCGATATTTGATGTTGCGAGATGCCGGATGAGCGCTACGTCATTGACGTTCTGGTTCAAGTTTTCCATCAAATTAGTTTCGGAAAACTGGATTGAAAACTGCATACCATCTAGTAGGTTGGAGCCCTCTCTATGTGGTGCCAAATTGTCAGATAATCATTATTTATAATTTGGGGAATATTTCTCAAAATTAAAAGAGAGCTTAATTTGGTTTCTACAAGGCTTGTAAAACATGATGTTCTCAAAAATGGACAATATGATGCCTGCACTTGAATCAAGTCACATTTTTGCACACCTTCCATATTTAGCCTGAAATTTCATTCACCTTTTCAGTGTGACTTGCCGGACACAGTTGTAGATGCAGACATTCTCGACCATTTCTGCAAGGAAAACAAATTCATCGGCTGGTTTGCAACATCGGCGAAAAATGACACCAACGTCAGTAAGTAGAAACATGCTCTTAATATTTAATTAACGATTTTATTACGATTTATTAACCATTAATTGTACGATCAATTTATCAATTGTACGATCAATTGATTGATCGTACGATAAATCGTGAATCATTATGTTACAGGGCCCTTGTCAGTTTCCCTACCTTCAGTATTTCTGAACACTTCATTTTTGTAGACTTCATTTTAATAGACATTTTGTTCCTTTCATTATGTTAACTCTTCTAGCTGATGCCATGACCTATCTGGTAGAGACAATCTTGAGTCTGACATCAGAAGGCCAGAGACCCCAGGAGCACATATCGGTGCATCAGGACTCTGAGTACCTCGCTGCTGTGCAACAGACTAGGACCCAAGCAACGTTCCACTCAAACTCTAAAAATAAGCCAGAGTCTAAATGCTGTCCATTCTGATTGACTGCTTCTATGCCAGAATGAAATGCTAGCTAGAGCTTGTATAAGACAGAACAGATCAATCTTAGCTAGAGCTCCTAGAAGACGTAAGATTGTATTTTGTTGAACCTAGACTGCGATTTCCTTGTTGGGGTGTAACAGACTAGGACCCAAGCAACGATCCACTCAAACTCTAAAAAGGAGCCAGAGTCTAAGTGCTGTCCACTCTGATAGACTGCTTCTAGACCAGAACAAATAATGACATTTAGCTTGAGCTCCTACAAGCCAGAACAGAGATGGAAATGTTAGATAGAGCTCCTAGATGCGATAACAGATCAATTATAGCTAGAGATCCTAGAAGGCTCAAAATGATATATTGTTCCACCAAGACTCAAGGTATATCGTTGCAATGCAACAGACTAGGAACCAAGCGACATTCCACTCAGACCTTTAAAAGAAGGCAGAGACTAAATGCCGTCCATTTTGGGTAGACAAAAGACTACATATGGACCAGAACAAAATCATTTTGTGAGGTACAAAGATATTCTTGCTATTTTTAGAAGGTCTCGACTCAAACTCTTATCAAGAAGTGAAAGTCTAAAGCACTGTCCACTCAGATTGTGTCAAGACCAAAGGAAAGAGCTAAGTACACTACAGCATTTTATGAGATGAGTGTACAACTTGAAATGTTCATGGAAGAAATGTTTGATAACAAGATAAAAGTATTTTTAGAATGTAGTAGAATATTTATAACTATAAGAGTACATTTGGAATTGTACTTTTGTTAATTAGTATGAAAGAAGCCTATTCATAGTTATTTCTTTCTTCTTTTTTTGCAAAGCAGTCATGATATATTATAATCATAGTAAAATATTTATCAAGCAGTCTTGTAATATGTATAAATGAATTGTATTTACATATTTGATGTAATGTTGAGAAAGTTGTATCCAAGAATATTGTTCCTTTACAATGCAATTTCAATATTTTTCACACTTTTCATAGCTTACAAATCGCTTGAAATGTCCATTATTAAACAATCATGTCATCTAGATTCATTCATTGTATCCTATGACTAATCCTTCCACTTATAATAGTGTAACATGCTTTACAGTGGCCGTGCCAACCAAATGCATGTTGACTTCTGTTTATCTGTATAAGTGTACACATCCAATATTTGTAAGCCCCACCTCATAAAAAAACTCTCCCGAGTGAAATTCTCTTGTTGACTGGTTGTGACATCATCTGTCAATCACTGGCCAGTTAACATGGGATGAACAAAAGACAAAAAGTACCAACAGAACATGCTCACAATAACATGCACTGCTTAGGCGTTGCCTTTCTTGTCCTAATGATGGCTGAGCTTTTCTGATAAAGCAACTGCTATTGAAATTGAAAAATGTGTGAGTTGGTATTGTATTCAAGCTTGTGATGCTATTGTGAGCAGGCACTCAGCTTGGGCGAAGGTGCATTATTCCCCTGTCAATTGCTCACTGAGTAGTCAACCAGTCAACAAAACTATTTTACTCTGGTGAGTTTTTTAAGAGGTGTGGGCTTGGCACCACCAGGAAAAATAAGTGCAAAAATGTTTTAAAATATACAAAACATATTGAGGTCAAACAGTTTACAAATATTTGATGTGTACACTAATACAGAAAAACAATACAATATGCATTTGGTTGGCACGGCTCCTTTAATAGAGATGATATTGCATCATTTTGGCACTACAAATTTCTCCTATTATTATCATAATTATATTTTGTAGGATCCATGTTATATTATTAGAAATTACAGATCATGTAATATTGGTATGGGGGGGGGGGGGGGGGGGGGCAGCATGTGCCCCCCCCCTCCACCCCCAATAATTTGTGTGCCCCTCCAATCAGTCCGACCACGCTGCGCCACTGTAACCCAGGGTAATAATGTGCCTCTTAATAGTGCACCTAGACAGACAGCACAATATCTATGCTACATATTTTGTATATATATTTGAGAAAAGCAAGTAAGGAGAGCCAAGTAGGTGAATTATTTATTCCCATGCAGTTATGTTTTAGTCTTGTTTGTGGTCTGAAATAGTATGTTACACTACCTAATATGATTGATATTTGTAAAGCATAATATGATGTTATTGTATTCACAAGATTGTAAACATATATAATACTTCCTTGAACGTCATTCTTTGAAAGAGAAATGTTCTGGTGCTTTTTTTTTAATTGCTAAAAGCCTCTTTTTTTTTTTTATGGATGTATATGGTGTACTTGGAGCACATGTGTTTGTTTGTTTGTTTGTCAACAGGGATATTGTTGTCAATCTGTTCAGAAGTAGTCTCATAATACTGAGGCTTGGGTCTATGGAGATTTATGTATACCAAAAGTAGATAATAATAATGATAATAATAATATATGCTTTAATATATATAATGCATAATAACCACTAGGAATCTTTATGCGCTTTAAGATAGTCTTTACTTTTTAAAATTATGTTTTATTTTATATTGTTTATGTGTACAAAAGAATAATTACTACACAATTTATGTTTAGTGTATGATTTTAATGTAGAAATTCTTCAAGAGTTTGTTTTGTAAAATAAATAATTTGTTAAAAGCTTATTATGAAGAAAATGCATACATGAATTTATGTGTAACTTTAATATATATTTTCAATGATACTGTTTTATGCCTTCTAGATAATCATTTTCTTTTGATATCAAGCTTTCTATCTAGATTGAGTTTGTAGACTTTCATGAAACTTCATTGAAGATTCCATTTTAAATGCAATTAATGTTTTCATTACTAACTGAAGAAAATAAGAACACTTATATACTTGTAATAATTAATATTGTGAAGTTATTCATTTTTAGGCTGAAGTTTTATTTTTTCCTTTGTACCAGTCTGATGCTGCATTAGCTACAAAGTGGTTATGTCATCGACTGTGCGTATTAGTCTGAAACAGCACTTCATCGGGAGAATAAGTTAGAGCTTAATTTTTATATCTGTGAGAGTGGATTAGTATTATTGGTTTGCAAATTCTTTCAGTGAAACCCATTAAGTGAAATTATCCAATGACCCTTTCTCATTTAGGTCTGTACCCAAATCCTGGTCAGGGCTCGTCTTAGCCCTTAGCAGTGGCCTGGGTGCCGATGGCCACAATAAATTTCTTTTGGCCACTAGAAAATCTTGAATTGACCAGCAACAAACAGATATATACAACACACACGTCTATGGTGGGAGTTCATCTAAAGTGTCTTTTTGGCCACCTGAAAGAAAGGCTTCAGGGAGAGAGAGCCCTGCTGGTACTGAGGGGGTTAACCAGTTCCCTAAGTCTAAGAGATTCTGAAATCGCCATGGACCTTTTTTAAACAACCCACCCGGTTCCCGTAGTCAAGGGGTTAAGTCAGATCCATTGATTTGTTTGAGGGGAAGTCCGAATCACCTGCTGGCTTTGTTCAGGCCACACTAGGTCAATGCACAGCTAGACACTGATATATCTGTGTGATCTGCTATGCAAGGCAGAAGTGTAGCTTTTGAATGACGTGAACATGTATTTCATACTTTCACCTTTTCGCCTTTTCTTTCTCTTTTTTAATTGATAGGCTCTTTATTTTTCTTTCGTTGACAGGTGTTCTTGGGTTTTCGTTTTTTATCAGTTTATAAATTTGTTTTTATTCTTTCTTTTTTTCTTTTTTTTACTATATGTCTTTCAGAGGCAATGAGTTTTGTTTGCTCATTACATATTGCTTGTTATATTTTAAAAGCATCCACGTATATGTGTTTACCAATGAGATATTTTGATGGGAGATTGATGTAAATATATTTTTCTAATTACCTTTCTTTTAAAATGTGTATATTGATATCACATTATAGAGCAATACAGTATTTTTCTTTTGAACAAGCAGAAGTTATTTGTTACAATGTCAATCAGAATATTTAAGCTTGATATTAAAGGCAAGAATTATGAAAAGACTCAAAAGAGTATGTTATTCAGTTTATAGAAACAGCGTCAAATGCAATGTTCCATACAGTGAACTTCTAATACATTTGTATATATGTAGCATTGATTTCATTTTTCTTTTCTTATTTTAAAGTGGGGAATGAAACAGGTTTAAGTTGTTTTCTTTCATTATTGTAAATCGAAACATTTATTTCATCCAAGACATGGCAAGTATTGGATGTAATGTATTAGACTTAGATGCAATATCATGTAGGCACAGTTGTGTATTTCATGTAATGTGCCTTTATTCAAGTAAGAACTATATATATTTATGCAATATACATGTAAAGTTAAACCCCTCAAAAAAAGTTCTGCAATTCAAGTGTGAGCGTTCATCTCTATTGTCACTAAATTATCTTAAATAAATTTGGCATCATTGAAAAGTTGGTTTATTCCCCTTGTTATGCATTGATGCCACATTTGTAATGGTTATGTAATTATTGAATATGCATTATGCTTGAATATGGGGCCAAGTCAAGATCCAAACAAATGGAGAATTCACATTGACAGTAATATATTTTGCAACATTCCACTTTTGACATGGCTCCATATTCTACTGCACATTCCATATTTACATAATCATTAAAAATGAGGCATCAATTTAAAAAGGGAATAAACAGGCCTCTCAATTATATCAAATTTGAGTAGGATCATTTAATAACAATTTAAGATATCAAACCTCTAGCTTGAATTGCAGAACTTTTTTAGGGGTTTATATTGGTTAATTCTCATTGCAGTACTAACCAACATGAACATAATTTTCTGTTAATTACATGGATTAAATTCTTATATATAATAATAATTACCATTAAACCAACTCTTCTGAGTTTTTACATAACATTTTTGGTTCTGTTCTTCTTTGATGATTATTTTGTAAAATTCAGGCTTTTTTTTTCAAATTTCTACTATATTTACAGTGGTTTTATGCAGTTTTGGTAAAGAGGGTGCTTCAAGAAATATTTTTTGCAAGTTAATGGAAATATAAAGTGTAATATTTGAAAGAGAACACATTTACCAAGACAAATAGACTTGGTTTGATCAATACCTTCAATACCTGTCCAAGAACGAGTGAAATAACCATGCATGTACATTACATCTGATGATATATTTATTTGATAACATGTATTTATAAAGCCTACACATTTTGTTTAATATACCCATAATTTGTACTTGTTTTTGAGAATCTTTGTTACTTAATTTTAATTTGTAAAAAGCATTCACAATTGAACTCTTGGGTGTCTGAAAGGCACAGCTTTGCATTAACAGCTGCATAGTTGAATTGTAACTTTTAAATGATCATGTACTAGTTTTAATTACTGTAATTCAGTTCGACCAGAACTGTACAACCCCCTCAAGCAGTTCTCGTATCAGAAAAAAAATGTGGGATTGAAAAAACATCGAGTTTAGCTATCCTTGTTGACAAATGGTATACATTTTCTTAGATGTCAATGCTGATGAATGCAAACACCTACACATGAAAACAAACACCTGTTTACCCATCCACATGCATTCATATACATACACAAGTAATTTACGGTATTCATGAATCTTTTTATTAAAGCCCAGCAACAAATTGCCAACACCTCCACCCACCCACCCACATAAACACATACATACATGTACACCATTAAATATTGATCATTATTACCCATATCAGACATCTGAGCTGTGGTTTTACAAAATCATATTCCCCTCGTTTCAAGTGCCAGCAGGTGAAATAGGGGAATATTTTCCATATTCCCCTCTTTCACAAAAGCCTATGGGATTTACGTGTTAAAAAAGAGGGGAATATGACATCCGGGCACTTCACGATTCGTAGTCGAAATTTTACAAAGTGAACTGGCCCGCGGGAAAAATCTTGCGATAGTGATTTGCCATTGGTGTATACACGAAACAAGCTGCAGCCGTACTTGTGACATTTTATCAAGCAGAGACTTGGTTTTGGTGTGTTTAAATACAAAATTTAATACAAAGTTTACATTATTTATATTTACTAATTTCCGTTACTGCTCAAGATGTCTGATATGGGTAATAATAATGATATTGACTGGCTCTTTCGGGGGATACGACATATATTGCCTTCACTAGGATCCATATTGCCCTCGTCTTCGACTCGGGCAATGTGAATCTAGTTCAGGCAATATATGTTGTATCCCCCTCAAGGCCAGTCAATATTATATAAATGTTTATCAATTAGTTCTTCCTTGCATTCGCAAGCCTGGGCCTCGGGAGGGAATTGAGTGAACGCGAAAAACAAAACAATCCATCACATAGGGCCAGGTGCAGAATATAATTATGGCATAATGCATTGAAATTTAGTTATCCTATTTATTAATTCAGTTCCTTTCAAATTGCTATTGCGTAATTTGTTATTAGATGTCATAATGTAGTGAAGTGGAGCACTCCTATTGGTTGGTTACCATTGCCTATTTCAGTATATTGCACATTTCTACAGTAATGTGAGTATAAGTGTTATATTGAATGGTAAGTGTGTACAAACTTCCCATATGTATATTCAGGGGGTGTTTCACAAAGATTCAAAGTTAAACTGAACTCTTAAGTTGGAACAAACTATTATGTAAAGCTGTTGGTTTCTTTGTAAAATTGGTGAAATAGTTCTTTTGAAAAGGCAAAGAGCAAAAAAAAATTTATTGTGTTAAGGAGCATTGATACAAGGGCAATTCCAGCGCCACAGACATTACAAATACAAGAATTTTCATGACTTTCCAAAGATGAACCTTGCTATCGTCTAGCTTTTACTTGGATAACAAAGGAAAGGTCAAGTGAAATATACACTACAAGTTTCTGAACAATATGTGTCATTAATTGTTCAGTTATTCAACAAAATGTGCATCGTTAGGGACTTATTTTGGCAAAATATGTAATGTACCCGACTGTGCACATTTTGAGAAATAACTGAACAATTAAGAAAATGTTCTGAAACCTGTAGTGTACTAGTATATTAAACTTGACCATTGCTTTGTTATCCAAGTAAAAGCTAGAAGAGAGAAAGGTTCATCGTATAGTAGTGGTATTGTATTCTGTATTCAGTATTCCCTAGGTGATGACTAAATCATGCAAAAGTTTGTTTTTCATTTATAGGAGGCTGAATTTGGAGAAAAAGAAACTTACAATTGTAACCCAAATGAATCAAAATGACAAAATAAGGTTCATAGTCTTTAAATTGCTACCACTGGTTGGGATTGTTCTTAACACAAAATGAAAATTGTTTTCAAAATCTGTTAACTAGAAGAAAAAGAGCAAAGAAAAACTGGCATCCACAGGAAAGGAACCAGAGATCTCCACTGGTGCTGACTGTAAATTAATTTCTTCAAATACCTTCAAGATAATTGTAGCTTATGTTTTTTTAGCCGATAACATTCTCCAGCCATTGGTACGATAACTCAGTAGCATTTAAATGTACAGACAATGACAGCTTGTTCACTATGAAATCATAATCACAATCACAAACATAAATTTATATAAATCCATCAGGGTCAACTGTAAAATGTTACTTATGTAGCACTGTGAAATAGTGACAAGTAAAAAGTCTGTTTCAAACATAATTGTTACATTTCTTTATATCAACTTTTATTTAAATCTGAAATAAGAATTTCACAACATACACAAAGGCATCAGAGCTGTATAAAAGTATAATGTCTTAACATCAACGTTATGATTCAGTTCTAGCTCCACTGACTGTCTCTGAATGAGGTGTTAGTAGGAAGTCATATTCATCAACAAAAAACACATGAAGATCAAATTATTTCTTACTCTCTTGGCTGCCTTGGTGTTAGAGAAAAGATCATCAACATTCACCTAAATTACTTTGAAATTTATGTATGCAATATGTTTTCTACTTCCGCATACATTATATATGCAGAACGGACCTGTTCAGTATATTTGTGTCCATTCCAAAGGGATCTAGTAGCTTTGTTGGCATCTGCAGAAAGTGATGAATGGTTAGTAAAATGTGTAGTTTCCTGATTTAATATGTCATCTGAATATTGTGTGAAAATTTCATGTTAAATGGATCTTAATTGGCCGAGTGATGAGCAAAAATGCAAAGTGATTTTCCCTAACACATTGCACTGACTTTGTACACAGTAATGACTATTTTTAATGAAAGGTAAATTTGAAGAGAAAAAAAACCTGTTCCATGCTTCTATTGGTGTGGATTTGGACAATGTTACTAGATCCCTTTAAGGGGAGATGAATGAATAAAATAGCTCAGCCCTCGACCCCTGGTCATCCCCCCCCCCCCCCCCCCACTCAACTACCCATAACAAAAGAAATAGCTCGCAGACCCATGTGTGGAATAGGTTAAGATCAACAACAGAATACAGAATAACAACTTATCATACACATACAATATTGATAGTGAGTTAATAATTGAATAGCTATTGCACATTTTGAAGTGTGCTTTTCTGTTGTAAATTGCAAACTGAATACTGTACTCAACGAATGGTAGGGTAATTCTAAATCAATATTCATATAGCCTACATTTATGGAAAATATGTGGTATATACAGTAAAAACAACAAAATCAAGTATACTTTAAATATCTCCCTCTGTTGTCCACCCTGCACTAGTCAAGATGTGTATTTATTACAGTGAAACCTCATTATGATGAGCACCTTGGGCAAATTGAATTTACCTCGTTTTATATTAGGAGTGTTTCACTAAACACTAAAATCAATTTTAGCATCGATTCAAAGGACTATCACAAAATATTGATGCTAAAATCAATTTTAGTATTAATGAAAAAACCTACAGCTATCCCGTAATATCAGGGCTTAAAATACCTTGCTATATGCTGTATGTGTAAATATATATCAGGTACCTCATTAAAACAGAGCTCGTTATAAAAAAGGTTCCACTGTAGTTTGATACTCTCAGAACACCAGTACCATCTTGCTATATGTGACCGGCTATAGCAAAACTTGGCACTTGTCGGTAATTCATGTTTTGAAGAAATTGGCATTTTAAGTTCACACAATGTGTGTAAAAGACCTATGAATATTAAATTGAAACAATCATATCTTCGCCAATTATTGACCAATTAGTTAGAATAAAGCATCAAATGAAAGCTTGTGCTGAGGCCTTTGTAATGGTATGAAAATCTCCATTTTGATTTTTACAGACAAGTGCCGGGTTTTGCTATAGCCGGTCACATATTTCTCTGTGGAAGACACTCCTTTGATAACCAATAAAAGTTATTGGCTGGAATTCACAAAGGTGGTTTAAATTCAAACCATGGTGTAACTTGTCCACTGTTTTATGGAGCGCAGCACAATCATTTCCAAAATTAGGTATAGAATTTGGTTGGTAAAAGTATTAAGCAATTTATTATATTGTCAAGAATTCAAAGTATGGAATAAAATCTAATTCATAATAATGTTCATAATCTGCGTTCATTCATTTTGTCATGAGATATCTGTTATTCTCACAAAATGGTACATGGCCATCCATAAAACAGTTGTCTACGCTTTAGAATTACAGTCAAACCTGTCTTGGTGGCCACCTGTCTATAACAGCCAATCTGCCAATAGAGGCCATCAATAATGATCCCTGCAGGGGAAAACAGGAGCCTGTCTACAGTAGACAATATCATTTTCCCCTTGGGTGGCCAGTAAGCACAGGTTTGACTGAATATCAAATGACACAATTAACCCATGCCAGAGGCTAGAATGACACGAATGACCTGTAGACAGTTTGATCAATCTTCATATCCCCTACCATCAAATATGTTGTGCAACAAATCCTTTTTCTCTTGCTTGATCTTGTCTCCTCCCCCTTTATAAAGACACAACATAGTAGGCAGATGTATGCTTCACAATATGCTTCACAACTATACGGCCAAATTGTATGACTCCTGGGCCCCGTTGCAGAAAGGGATACAATCGATTGTAAGTTACAATTAATTGTAAGTTATCAGAAAGTAAGTAAATCAGAAAATTTGCGCATTTCAACCAATCATAATTGCGAATCTAGTCACATGATCTGACTTACAATTAATTGCAACTTTACAATAGATTGCACCTCTTTCTGCAATGGGGCCCTAACATATTCCTCGAAATATTATACTTCACATACCTGCCACCAATCTTTGCATTTTATGCAATGAGGCCTTGTTGTGCAAATAATAGAGCTTCACATAACATCGGCCAAACTGTGCTTGTTTGGCAATAAGTCGTTCCTTCCGTCCTACTTCACATATCTGCCGCAGATCATGCATTTTATGCAATGAGGTAATGTTTTGCCTATAATAACAATTCACATACCATCTGCCAAACCTTGCTTGTTTGGCAGCGTCACATATCTGATGCCAATCTTTGCTTATTATGCAATGAGTCTCATGTTTTGCTATCATATAGTAAATCACATACTATCTGCCGTACTTGGCTTGCTGTGCGAGTAGTCCTTCATTCTGTTGCACTTGATACTCCTGGAACCTCATTGAAACTCGCTGTGTCATTTTGAGGTACTTGTCCATGCAGTTGAACGAGCACTTCTTCTGCAGACGGAATAAAAGAAAACAAAATTACATAATTAGATAAATAATTAACCCATTTCCCAACTAGATTTTGCAATCCCAGTGGAATTCATACAGGACCTACCATGATCCTTTAAGCAATGGTTAAAAAAAAAAGATTGTTTGTGAAACAACAATTTTGAACTTACTTTTATGACTATTTTGATTGTTTCCAATTATTTTTCTAAATTGGGACACAAGTACATTTTTATCTTGTAGCAGGATGGAAAACCTACTATATTCAATTCTACAGTATATCAATATATCAAAATGTACATTTGATTTATTCTCAATGAAAGAAAAACAATTCAAAAAAGAATATGGAACCCACAACTTTTTAAAATCTTGTTTTCAGTTCACACTGTGGTACAACATGAACTTACACTAAACACAATTTATCAATTCAAGTGTTTTCAAATTTTGAATGGGAAAGCATGATTGAGGCAGTAACTTATTCAGGGGGTGTTTCACAAAGATCCTAAGTTGAACTTAACTCTAAGTTGGACGTAACTATTATGGAAAGCTGTTAGTTTCTTTGTAAAACTGTTGAAACAGTTCTTCTGAAAAGGCATAACGTTTAAAAAATCAGTTTATTTTGTTATTATCAAGGAGCCTTAAAATAATTGATATAATTTTTTTGTTGGAAGTTTCAAATACTTGCATATTTTTGCTTTTGCTTATTTCAAGGCTACAGATGGCTTTCCATAATTGTTAAGTCAAACTTAAGAGTTAAGTGCAACTAAGTTAGGTTCAAACTACAGCCAAATAAAAGTAATGTATAGAGTCATACATAATTTACAAATGCCTACTTGATTTTTTACCCCTGTCAGGGTAACCTTGAAATCCTGTATTCAGATAGAGCCAATCATTAAACATACATGTAGATCTGCAACATGTACCCCATAATTAATACCTGTTTACAAACAACAGCAAACAAAACACAACTAGAATAGTGGATACCCAAACTATACCCAAAGGTGTTTTAAAAGTATTTGTACTGTTTGTTTCAAAGGCATCCAGTAAACAGGTAGCCTACCTGTGTAAAAAAATATGTGGGGCTCTTGGTCATTTAGCCTCCAAAATGCTAAAAAAGAGCTCCCCTTAATTTGCATAGATTTCAATGTATAACCTATTTTCATGCAGGCAGGGTTGAAAATTAGCTCCGAAAGAAAATTTGATTAACAAAAATAATAAAATTCCCCTGCTAGGTACAGTCACACCTGTTTATAGTGACCGTCAAAGGGAAACAAGAAAAGTTGCCACTGTAGACAGGTGACCTGTATAGACAGATTCTGTGACATTGTTTTTCTCTGCAGGGGATCACTTCTGTTGACCACCATAGAACAGGTGGCCACTAAGACAGGTTTGACTATATTTGTAAACAGGAACCAGTGAAAAAATACATGGGCTCAGGACCATTTAGTCCCTCCTCCCCCCTCCTCCCCCCCCCCCCCCCCCCCACCAAAAAAAAAAAGACTCATACTGGAATGGCCCCCCTTAAATTTGCATATAGAAAAAGCAGCCGAGCTTAAAATGCAGTCTCATAAATAAAATGTAAACTTTTACCTCACTATCAATGAGTTTCCTGCTGGTGAAGTCATTGATGCAGTCTGAGAAACACGTCTCTGTCAGCATGTTGTAGGACTGCAGGAAGTCTTTCAGCTGCAACAAAATATGACACAATTTGATATCAAGATTGAAAATAGTATTCAAAATATACAATATAATGCTTTTAATTAGATTGTTGTGTTTATTAATTAATTATTCAATCATGAATGAAATAACAATCATGTACTTGTACTACTACTACTACTACTAATAATAATAATAAAAATAACAAACAAAATAATAAATAAAATAATAATAATACTAACAATAATAATAATAATAATAATAATGAACCAAAATAATAGTAACAACATTCTGACCCCAAAAACTAAACCCTTCAACTGATAACTCACAACCCATTTTTCATTTTTTAAAATTATTTTCTGAAAAAAATGTAGGGAATTTATTCCAGTTTTATTTTATATATTTACATCAACATTTTAATAACTAGTCATACTTTTATAAAATCATAAATACATTCTACTCAAAATCAGAATTGTCTTTCCTACACACATAAATTGCTTTAACCCGCTCAATATAATATTTGATTCCATCTAGATTCAGAATCAATTTAATAGCCACCTATGTTAGTTTTCACAAACTGTAGGCTATCCTGGACATTTTTTCATATCGGTCATATATCACAAATGAAAGTGATTTGAATGACCCTTTTTTATGGATATGCCAGCCATTTCTGGATGGATATTAATCAAACAAACACTGCTTTGCTTTTAACAACTATGTGCTTAGTTTTTTTTATCACCCTCTCAACTAGAACTGTGCATTCCTTTTTAAATGATCCATTAACTTTGTCAAATTCAACCAAAATCACATTCACACTCCTCTTGTACCTTGTTGTTCTTTGTACGGTAACAAAAGAACAAAATGGATTTGTTGAATGTCTCCCTAACTACGGATTGTAGTCAAAAGTATCAGAATTTGAATACTTTGATCGTTCATACATGTAGTATCCAAATTCGGACAATTTATGTGAATGATCAGGGATAAAATCTGACTTCAAATTTTCACATTTTCAGAAAGTCAACTGTGTTATTTTTCTATGAAAATATCACATATCATTCAGAAGAATCTTACAATGATATTGGTATATATGATTGAAGTCTGAAATATCACTTTTGGAAAAAATCTTATGAAGTTAATGGATCACTTTAACTACAATCAAGACAGAATTTGAAGCAAAAGAGACAATACCTGCTTGGCATCCATCTGTGGTTGCATCGCCATGGTAAGGATATTGGTTGGGACGGTGTGAGGAGAATATACCACTCAGAAACAAGCTGAAACTAAACTGGAGAAGGGGTGAGCCTGCGAGGGGTGTGCGACTGATGCTAGTGTGGTTTACAAAGTCTGGATATCTATTGAGGTGGGTTCAGGTTCAGGTTCTCAAAGTCTGAGGAAGAAATAAACAGATGAAGGAAAATTACATTTAGGTTGGAACCATGATGCAAATGAGAAATGTGAATCTTTTTGTAGCCTTGTAGGTAATTAGAAATATACAGTTATTTATTTGGTTCAAATATTCTGGGAACTATATAAAGTTCTGTAATTTACATAATAACACATAACTGCTTTCTATTGCCCACCACGCAAAACATTATATTATCAGATCCAATGAATGAAGGATCTGAACTATACTACACGCTGTAGAAATGCATGTCTTGCTTTAGTTAAGATACGCAGTTGTTCATTTGTTTGGAATTGGATTGTGTAGTTTGCTGCAGGCTTAAAAGAACACTGAAGTCTGAAAAAGAGAGCAATAGGGAGGGTCAACTGTCAGCTTGGTTGTGGATGGAACATAAAAGGGAAGATCAAAGAAGAAGGTAAGGGTATAAATGACAACAATGTATAACTGATTCCCTCAAATAATTTTTAAAAAGGTCACACGTAGCCTGAAACTAGAAAGTTGCTTCCATCTGTGTTACATGCATGTAAAAATGCTCATAAAAAACAGAGACCACTGTCATCATTTAGTCCTATGTCACACACAACAGAAGTACAAAAACAACAAAAAATTTGGTTGGAGTATGAAGTCGTACATGTACCGTATACAGTATTAAGTCAAAATAGTTGTCCCAAATTTCTGACCTTGTTATGAATCAAACAAAAAAATGTACATATTTACATTATTAGTTTTCAAATGAAGTTCAAAAATCTAGTCAGACCAGTATGAAAAACAAAACTCAAAAGTTAAGGCCCTCATATAATTATCAAATTATTTTTTGTACAGAAAGAAAGCTTGAGGTTGGGTAAAAACTCCAAATACAACACGTATGGCACTCACACATCTAAGGAAGACAAATGTTGAAGAATATTGCTTCTATAATGATCTACATTTGGCACCCGAACAATTTCCTCAAGAGATAGCGCATTCGCTGGACAATCATGACGGCCCTCTGTCGAAATCGCTGGCTCTTGTATGCATAGATGAATGGATTCACTGCAGTGCTCAGCGCAAGGGTTATGTTACAAGCACTCGAGAACTGAAGAAAAACTACAGAGTTGCCTAAACTTTTGTTGGCGATGTATGCGAAATAAACTATACATGTGGGTAAGAAGCAGAAAACAAAGCTCCCGAGGATGAGACCCACAGTTATGGTTGCTTTGATGTCCTTCGGCCGTGACTTGGGCCTTGCTTGGTTCTTGTACAAAACAGCGATTTCCAGCTGGGCAACACGCCTGGTTTGTTTCCTCGCTTCTCTGAACATGACAAAGTAGAGGGAGACCATGATAACAAGTGGGACAACAAAGCAGAAAGTGAATAGGAAGATGAAATACTCCTCGGAGAGAACAAAGAGGTAGTTGCAGTGGATGACTGGCGTAGTCTGGTTGTGCCATCCAAACTGAGGAAGCAGTCCAATGAGCAAGCCAAAGATCCAAGCAAGGGCTAGGTACACGTTCACCCGCAACTCGGACATGATGACAAAGTATCGCAGAGGTCTTGTCACTGCTGCATACCGATCCATGGCGATGAGGAGAAGGTGGAAGATGGATATGGGGAAGTTAATCATGAGCAGGGTTAGTGTCCAAATACAACTGCTGCGCTGGGATATGTCCAGAGCCTGGGACAGCGCCAGGCAGAGAGGTGCCAGGATCACATAGACGAGGTCCGCACAGGCTAGGCTGACAATGTAGGTGTTGGAAGGCACCCGTAAGATGGATTCTCGCTGGTATGTAAGAATGATTAACATGTTTCCAATTGCATTTACCACCACAATAATGGCAATGATCACATACATGGCTATATCCGACATCTTCACGGCGTCAGCCTCAAAAGCACTCAAATTAGTAGCCATAATGGCTTTGTAACGGAAAGCACCTAACTTGCATGCTCATTCCTTCAAGGAACTGGTTGGTTTTGAGGGGACTAACGATACATTCGCATCCTTCCAATGCGCTCCTGTTTCAGAGCAGTGATAACTTACCGAATCGTCCATCCCCATGGTTACAATCAACGGTCTACCATGATCATGACAGATGATTTTTCTTCGGCAGGTGTTTTCGCCTCTTTTCATTCTCTTTAGATCACCTAGTATCTTTTGTCCCAAACTGACGGGTTTTCTACCCATGCAGGAAGTGACGCCTGGTTTCTGCATTGTGCAATAAGGGCACTCCATCACTTATGCAGCGGACAAGTAGAAAAACACCAGTATTATCATGATATGATCTAAAGTTGAATGTATAAATATCATCACTTCCTGAAAAATCGAATGCAGGCTATCGGGATTGATCAGTAGAAAGGTAAAATATGACGTCAATGACATTTGTAGTCCAACAGCTCATATGCACTAAAGTAAATTGATAACCAACTGTGATAAGTTCATATCCATACTCCACACATCCATACTCCACACATAAATTATATCTCAATCACAAACAAAATAAATAAAAGCTTAAAGCAGGGCTCGACACTATCACTTTCCCGCTTGCCCCGGCAAGTAAAAATTGGTGTCGAGCAAGTGAAATTTCATGAATTGTCTAGTTTGTTTGCCCGATTGGGCAACTAAATAAGTGTTCAACTACAAGAGAACCATGTAATTTCATGTGTGTCAATCTTATCTATAAGTAAGATCGCAAGTAAATTTTATATTGGGGCAAGTTAAATTTCAAAATGATTTTACTTGCCCTTATGGGCCAGTATAGAAAAAAGTTAGTGTGGAGGCTTGCTTAATTTAAAGGGATCTAGTAACTTTGTTGGAATGTGCAAAAAAGTGATGAATGGTTGATACAATATGTCCACCAAGGAATGTGTGAAAATTTCATGTTACATAGATGATGGATGTTACATGTATATGGCCGAGTAATGAGCGAAAACATCAAAGATATCTTTGTTTACTCGTTGCACTAATCCACTGACTTTGTACATGCAGTGCCAGTGACTATAATTTAGAAGAAATTTAACAGCAAATAACCAAGATATTAGAGTTTATGCAGCTGCTAATTATCATTTACACTTTTAGAGATTTTGCAGTGAAAACAATAACTGAATGAGTCTGCGGTAATAGGATCGGATACGCCATCAATATCAATTGCTTGGCAATGCATGGCCAATGCTTTGATCAAACAACACTAGGAATTTGTCAATACATGTCTTACATGATTGTCAAGAGTTTGTGTTTATTTGGTGCAAATTAACACTTCAGAGTTTCAACTGTAGTTTAGCCCAGTTGTAGGGGTATCATCATTTATTTAATGAACGGTAGATATCTTCATGATCTTGATTCTTGAAATGAGTCTTCCAATAGTCCATGACATCCGGATCGAATGACACATCATCTACTACACTCAAGACACATTAGCGTCTTTTCGCTCTGCGACGGGAGTGCGGCTACGGGGGATTTAAATTAGCTTTGATCGTCCCCGTACTCTGGCTACCGTCGCGATCTATTTGCAGTTTCGCAATTCTGAATACGCGGGAGTTTCACTCGTTCCATTTATCATGCATGTTGTACTATAAGCATACGGTATAGGCAGTATAAATCACAACATACTGTACTGTGCATGCAGCGCGTGTGTACGAATCAGTGCATGAAACACGTGAGGCAGCGAGCCTCGCCGTCCAAGCGCTCTGATTGGCTGATCACGTACCCGCGTAGCGGCTCTACGCCCGACGTTAATTCGGCGAACTACCGTCCTAGGTTTGGCCGCTACGGGGAAATTTTCGCTCTGAGTGCGACCCCCCGCTAAGATTAGCGTTGTAGCCATAGTCCCGTCGCCGAGCGAAAAGACGCTAATAACTCACGGCACAAGTTAAGTTAATTAGCCCCTAGATTGGCAATTCTATCGTGTTCATGGCCTCTTTTTACCTTACATGCACTGTCTAGGGCCGAAAGCTGTATGTCTTAAGACAGTGCAGTAAATTTTAAAGTCGAAGGGGTATATAGTAACGCTGCCGTCCATCCTTCTGTAAAAAATCTTGTGAACACTGGTTTCCGTTCGATAACTTTAGTAATGTTTGACGGATTTTAATGAAATTTTATATGAAGGTACATGGTATCAAAATACAGCCGAAGTTTGATTTCAGAGTATGTAGGTCAAAGGTCAAATCTCATTAAATACCGTAAATCTCCGTGTATAAGACGCACTCGTGTATAAAACGCACCCCCAACTTTCACAGGTGTGGACACCCTGTATTTTTTGTTAAGACCCTGAAGTGCTATTGGAATGCTTATACCACTGATCTAGGGCATGCCACTATCTTAATGTTGAATGTAGCATTCATCAACATCATTTTCTCACATAAAAATAGTGGTTAGTACACAAATTGCACATTTATTGAGCAGTAACACTGGTGCTCATAAATATTCATATTCATATTCATGAATATTCATGAGCACCAATATTCACTAAATATAATGCAATTTTTAAAATTTACTAACAACTATTTTTAATTATGAGCAAAATTTATAACCACTGGTTAGAAAATTGCATATTTAATTAGTACTGCTGCTCACAAATGTATGAATATTCATTAGCAGCAGTATTACTGCTCAATAAACTTGCAATTTTTATATCTGTAACCAATATTTTTTGTCTGAGAAAAAGGTATATTTTGCAGAATGCTACAAATGACAGCAAGCTCTTGTTATGCCCTAAACCATGTGTTATACACATTATGAACATGACTACAGGGTGCCAAATTTTTTTTTTTTTTTTTTTTTTTTTTTTTTTTTGCTATACGTATCTGTGTATAAGACGCACCCCCCACTTTGAAATTTTTCCGACGGAAAAAAAGTGCGTCTTATACACGGAGATTTACGGTATGCGAAAATGTGGTTTTCATTCAATAACGTAAGTAATGTTGTTGAGTATATACGTCAAAGGTCACAGGTCACAGCTCATTAAATATGCAAAAATTGCTAGTTATGTACATGAGACATAGCTACAGTAATTATGTATGCAAAAATGTGGTTTCTGTTTGATAACTTAAGTAATTTGTTGGGCGGATTTTGATATTTTTTTTTGAGATAATGAAAAACTGAGTGTAAAATTTGAAAGAGCATACAATTTTAATTACAGAGTAAACTTCATTGATCAAAATCGGTTCAGAAACGGCTGAAATATCAATAAATATATCCGATCGGAATCAATCTGGGGCCCAGATTTATTTGATTTTTTTAATTAAAAAATTGTACACTTTTTTTTTTTTTTCAAAAGAGGTTTTTAAATAGTTGTTGATGATCTCTCTATTTAATCATTATTTCAACAAAACATCACATGTATGCATAATTTTAGATGAAAAATGGTTGAAACCAATGCTTTTTTAGAGAGCGCCCCCTTGTGTTTGCAGGGGTGTGAGAGCAAGATTGAAAACAAATCTGAAAAAATCTGAAATGAAAAGTGTGCGCAAAGCGCACACTACGAGCGCGAAGCGCGAAGTCCCTTAGGCCGGGGTCCAGGGCCTGCCTAGGGCCCTGGAAGCTCTGGGGTTCTAGATGCTCTCTGGTGCAATCTAGGCTTATTTTGGAAACCATTTCTTTCAATTTAAAATGGTTGGTTTTGGGATATTTTTTTTTTTTTTTTACAGAATTGTTTCATACCTTGATACCTGAGGCTTGAAACTTGACATCTAGGACAACCAGTGTGCTTTTCAATATAATCTGCTGCCTGGAACCTGGTATTTGCTAGTGACAGGTCAAAATAACACCAGACAACTATCACAGTTTGTAGTGAAATCAAGTTCTTTTCAGTTATGAAGAGCTGAAAAAGTTTTTGTGAAATCAAATCTTCAAATTCAATTGCCCATACATTCCATGGTAGAGGGTATCCAGATGGTGACTTAGCTCCCGTATCATAGTCAGATCCTCTTTGAACAATTATACATTTGATGACACACGCGGTACCCCGGGGTACCTTTGTACCCCGGGGTACCGCGTTGTGTAGCGCCATCTTGCGTCCAACCGTACCGCAGCTATTGCATTGTGCATGCAGTGCAGCGCGCGATTGTATGCACGCTATACCCACAGTACAGCCCTAAAAATTAAATAAATAATTAAACAAAATGGCGGATTTTCGTCTGGTACCCCGGGGTACCGTTTATGTCATCATTTGTGTCCGACAACTCCAGCCATGTTGATGAGTGTCTAAATAAAAATACACAAACTTCTGAAACTGGCAAACAAATCAAAATGTTCTACGAGTCCACTCCTTCCATCACATAAATTAAGGCTCGATGCAACCGTGTCACGTCACTTGGCGGTGTGCATGCTGCGCTAGCGCTGCGGGTACCGGTAGCACAGGCGCGCGGATCGTTCAGGTGACAGGCCGCGCCGCTAAACTGTACGTACCTCGGCGCTGAATGCATGTGCGATTTCCGCATAGTGTGCTAAATACGAAAGTAGAATGTTGTACACTGTAGCACTCGATATGTCATCAAAATATGCTAACCATTGAGTGCTAATACTCAAAATAATCGGAAATTAGAAATTAAAAATAAGCGGAAAATGAAGATTGCTGTTTGAGGGAAAAAATTGGAATTCCGCGTAAAATCGGAGGTCTCACAGCCCTGTGTTTGGCTCTTTTTTAACGATAACAGGCTTTTTACTTCGTCGTTTGTAATTTTCACTATTAGTTTGTAATGTTATTGTGCAGGTTTTGCTTACTAAAGCTCAGCCTTACCAAAACTGTTCTACTCCTTTAACTCTCTTTGCACTCTCGCGTCTTACATAAATTACACCTTCGTCTTCTCATCAAACTCTCGTTCACTCCTTATCGGATAGTTATCCTTGGACGCGCATTTCATTTGTGATTCAGGCCAACTGAACTTTCAAATTAATTACCATGGACTTTAATTATTCGCCGAGCAATATATATTTTCGGACCTTTGTTTTATTCATCCAATAATGACGTCATTCAAATTCTACATCACTTGTGTGGACATTCTTTTATTCAGTTGTTATTCTGATCTTACTAACTAGTACTAGTAGTAGTATCTATTGGGTGCTGGTAACGTGACTGGTATGGTACTGTGTCCTATTACCCGACACTTTTAGTTTGACGACACAAAACAAGCATTAAATGCATAAAATCAAAGTGGAAATTATACAAGCAGCTGCATAAACTCATAAATAACACATTTTTCTCCAAATCAACTTTCTTGTAAACCCTTCTTTTGTGTCGCATTACCGAGCGTGAATGTTTTGCATGGGAATGTCATTGACATGCGCGCTGCCACAGTAGACCGGCAGCCCAGAGGTCTTTTGTGCATCGAAAAGCGTACTGATTGTTGAACATATTACTATTTAGAGGAGAATGTAACAAATTCAATAATATCAGTCTCCCTGGGTGTATCCGTGGATAAAGGGGTCCTTTGCGCCTCCAAAAGTTGGCCCCTGGGGATTGTCCGATGCTTCTATTTTGTGCGATTGTACCGTGTTAATCGTCACTCATGACTCGCCGCGGCAGGGTAAGCGCATCGTAGACAATGGAGAAATCACTGATGCATGTTACCTTTTTCGAACATTTTACGATGCCTGTTTTGAAAGACAAAATACACGTTGATGCATTGGGGATTATATCCAAAACCTCTTTCAACTTAACAAATATGTCTTACAGATTACAGAATATATATTGATAGCACGTTTGAAAATGCCAAAGGCCATATAAATACATTTTAATGAACCCATCACCAAAACGAGATGAAACAGGGCTTCCACTTACCAATTAATATTATGACATTACATAAACACCCGTCTAGAAAATAATCAAATACAGAGGAACTAATATGAGCGCATGGCATAGCGACAGTGCACACACAAACACACACACACACATTCACCTATAGAGTTCGCCTCCTTTTGCGTTATAAGCCGATGAGATCCTGCGAGAGAATGTCTATTGTCCTCTACACGCAGCTATGGCGCCAATACACACATAAAGCTGACCTTTACTAGTTTGTGCAGCGATCGTGACCGTCTCTAGCTCTAGTCTGGGTTCATTTATAGCATTTACGTACGAACATACAATTTCTGAAAGTGGAAGCTATTTTTTTTAAAGACAACTTTAACGAGTCGATCTTCAACATTCAGAGGCATCTGTAGGGTAATTCAACGGATGACATTTGTATCTAATATGTATTCTGTACTCTGTAAGACATATTTGTTAAGTTGCAAGAGGTTTTGGATATAATCCCCAATGCATCAACGTGTATTTTTTCTTTCAAAACAGGAATCGTAAAATGTTCGAAAAAGGTAACATGCATCAATGATTTCTCCATTGTCTACGATGCGCTTACCCCGCAGCGGCGAGTCGTGAGTGACGATTAACACGGTACAATCGCACAAAATAGAAGCATCGGACAATCCCCAGGGGCCAACTTTTGGAGGCGCAAAGGACCCCTTTATCCACGGATACACCCAGCGAGACTCATATTATTGGATTTGTTACATTCTCCTCTAAATATTCATATGTTCAACAATCAGTACGCTTTTCGATGCACAAAAGACCTCTGGGCTGCCGGTCTACAGGTGCGCGGCAAAACGCACTTTAAACGCCACAGCCCACAGGTGCACAGGACGCATATTTTCTTTGGGAAATTATGAGAATTTTGTGCTGAAAATCCATTTATTATCCTCCGTTAATGCCGACTTTTAAATTCAACTTTCAAAATTTGAACATTTTTCCTAAGTAATAATATGTGATTTTGCATGTCCAGAAATACAACCCGTTCGGTAATGCAACCCCCTGCCTGCTATCATACCTGTTCTGTCATGTGTATAATACTTTGTATGTTACATATGACCCCCGCACACTACGTGGTACCATTGTTCTATACCGCTAGCGTCCGGTCATAACCACATCTACAAAAAACACAAAGATTTATGAAATAAAGGCAATTTAAAAGGAAATAATCTTGAAGAGTGGATTTTTCATTACAGTAGCAGACAAACATTCTTGAAAACCGATGAATAGGCTGTTATTTCTTTTGTGTGTGTTGTTTAGCAACATAATCCTATCTAGTCTTCTTGCCAAACTGGCACTGCCATGTTATACCCAAACAATATTGTGTTTGAGTTTAGGGTCCCCCTCGAATAAATTGTGTTTTGGAACCCCCCCCCCCACCCTCCTTTCCTCATAGTCATGGAATTGCATTGATCGGGGACGGGGGGGGGGGGGGGGGGGTTGCATGGTAAGATGGGCCAACCACTATCCACACCCCAATTTGTGTTCATTTTCAATGTAATACCTCCCATCATCTCAGCAATAGGGGGGGGGGGGGGGTGGGGGTGGTAGGGGCG
This sequence comes from Echinarachnius parma, assembly GCA_037951105.1. Classification (NCBI taxonomy): domain Eukaryota; kingdom Metazoa; phylum Echinodermata; class Echinoidea; order Clypeasteroida; family Echinarachniidae; genus Echinarachnius; species Echinarachnius parma. The sequence continues at coordinate 1,464 of JBAMJV010001617.1, read as the reverse complement.
TGACCCCCCTGACCACCACCCCCCCCCCCCCCCCCCCCCATTTAAAAAATATTTTTTTATGAATCCTCAAATCCCTTTGGCTACTGGGGGGGGGGGGGGGGTGGTAGGGGGCTACTGGGGGGGGGGGGGGTGGTAGGGGGCGACCCCCCTGACCATCCCCCCCCCCCCATTTTTAATTTTTTTTTATGAAACCTCAAATCCCTTTGGCTACCGGGGGGGGGGGGGGGGGTGGTAGGGGCGTGACCCCCTGACCACCCCCCCCCCCCATTACTTTTTTTTAAATGAAACCTCAAATCCCTTTGGCTACGGGGGGGGGGGGGGGGGGGGGGGTGGGGGGATGGGGTTAGGAGGGGCGATCCCACTGCCCCCCCCCCCCCCCCCCAAAAAAAAAAAAAAGAACAAGAAGAAAGAAAGAACAACAAGAAATAATAAGTGGTTCAGCAAGGTTATGAGGTGCAAATATGATTGTCAATGGCTTTTATTTTCTGTGAGTGTGATATAATTGTTGTGATGATAAGATCAGTGGCTGGTTGACATAACAGCTGATCTTTGAATATAGACCACACACACACACACACACACACGCACAAACACAAATCAACAAATAAATTGGGCTAAGGCTCCCTTATAAAAATAACAAAAATAAATAAACAAATAGACAAATAATACAAAATGTTAGGAAATATGAAATAGATAAATTAATAAATATAAATGAACGAAATATATAGAAAATTGACCCCAAAAAATACAAAAATAACATCAATAAATGACAAAAATAAATACACTAAACTAAAAAAAATTAATAATAAAAGGAAATTTAATATATAAATGAATACATTTTAACTAAAAAACAAAAATAAACAAATCAACTAAATAGATAAACAATACAAAATAAATAGTACATAATATAAATCAAGTAATGAAATAGATGACAAAATTACATAAATCATTAATACAATAAATAATGCTAAAAATAATAACAAATACTTGTAAATTAAATAAATCACTAAAATAAATTTACAACATGAATAAATGAAGCAACGCCCATGCAAACTCCCTTCTCAAACAGGCTATTTCCCACCCCGGTTAAGGGGGGGGGGGGGGGGGCGGGGTACCAGCCCCAATGGGAAACAAATACCTCCATCCCCCCTAACTAGTACGCCTCATGGAAACTTGCACCTGCTGTGTCATGATGGCATTCCCGAAAAATATATAATATATGACCCCAACCCCAAATATGTTTTTTTATGAAGAGCCCCCACCCCCCACCCCCCCCCCCCCCCCGGCCCCTTCAACGACCTTGGGTCATGCACATACATACGTGTATGTACATGTATCGTCTCTGAAAGGTTTTGAAAGTGACCACATTTTACCCCCCCCCCCCCCCCCCCCCCGGTTCTGCATCCCCTGCAACCCAATAGGATGAACATTAAAAAGAAACACCCCTAGGCCTATATACTAGTG
>JBAMJV010001616.1:0-67681 GCA_037951105.1 Echinarachnius parma | reverse complement strand
TCACGGACGTTCACTTATTATGACCTTTCCTATTGAAATGTACCATGAGATCATATCAATGCCACTCTACCGCCAATTCTTATGTGTTACATGCTCAAGACATGTAAGATAGAAAATATAGACGTTAATGCCTTTAAAGTTGATTAATATTTTTTTTATCAGGTTAAAGAAAATCATAATTTTGTGGAAAATGCCAATTTATGCTATTTTTTCACATTTGAGGTCCTGTGGCATGAAACCAAATGTTTGAAATGATATAAAACTATACATTTTCTGAAAGCCTTAATAATTCTCTTTAATATGAGACCCAAAACAGGTATATCAGAGTTAATGGTGAGACACAGCAAATGATAAAAGCGCTCAAGGTCTGGAAATGGCTAAAAGTGCACTTTTCAAAAATCTGACCCATATACCGTAAAACTCCGTGTATAAGACGCACTTTTTTTCCGTCGGAAAATTTTCAAAGTGGGGGGTGCGTCTTATACACAGGTACAGCCAAAAAAAAATTTTTTTTTTTAGACATTTTTTTTTTGGGACACCCGGTAGTCATGTTTAATGCATATTAAACTGGTCTAGGGCATGACAAGAGCTTGATATAAGAGGGAACATTTATCAAAATATACTTTTTTCCTACATAAATTATAGTGGTTAGCAAAACAAAATGCAAGTTTTTAAGCAGTAACACTGCTACTAATTGAATATTCAGATATTCATGAGTAGCAGCACTCATTTAATATTCAATTTTCTAAACAGTGGTTATACATATTTCTCAACAAAAAAGTTATTAATGAATTTAGTATTTTGCATATTTAATGAGCATTGCTACCTCATGAATATATGAATATTCATGAAGAAAAAAATTTCTAAAAAAAAAAAAAAAAAAAAAGATTTTTTTTTTTTTAATTTTTTTTTTTTATATAGAAAGTTGGGGGTGCGTTTTATACACGAGTGCGTCTTATACACGGAGTTTTACGGTACTTTTTTCACATACAAAATAGTGGTTAGCACAAAAATTGCACACATTGAGCAATAAGACTGGTGCTCATGAATATTCATATTCATATATTCATGAATATTCATAAGCACTTATAGTCATTAAATATAGTGCAATTTTCTAACTTAAATAACTTTAACTATTTAACTATTTTCAATTGTGAGCAAAATTTATAACCACTGGTTAGATAATTGCATATAAAATGAGTACTGCTGCTCACGAATGTATGAATATTCATTAACAGCAGTAATTTGCTCAATAAACTTGCAATTTTTACATCTGTAACCAACATTTTTATTGTGAGAAAAAAGGTATATCTTGCTGAATGCTACAACAGATAGCAAGCTCTTGTCATGCACTAGACCTGTGTTATATGCATTGAACATGACTTTTTTTTTTGCTGTACCTGTGTATAAGCGCACCCCTGACTTTGAAATTTTTTCCGACGGAAAAAAGTGCGCCTTATACACGGAGTTTTACGGTACTAAAGATGTTACCTTTCTTTAATAAGAATATTATTTTTGGGTGGTGGTACCCTTTAAGGTTTCAAGCCACTAGAAAGTGAAAAATCTTCTTTTAACCTGCTCGACTGGGCCACAAGACAGAAAAAATTAATATCTATAGTGTCATAATTTCTATACATTCTCTTTATGAATGTTAGTCTGATGCTTGCAACATACATTTACATGTACACGTAATTGCTGTTTAAGGTGATGTCACATATCACTGGATAGCGTAGATGTGTATGCCAGATGGATAGACAATTTGCAAAATCAAATTATCCAATGGCAAACGTCGTCTCCATAGCTTCATGCATAAAACATTCCGCCAGATAGAACAGCGACTTCATAACAAGGAACACATTTGCAAGAAACAGACAAGAAAGTCATACGAACGGATTTATAATTTTGCTCACCCTTGGGCGTCCACTAAAGGCCATCCGGTGATATGTGACAAGGGCATTCACAGGATTTCAATGACAATAGGATTCACAATAAATAGCACTTCAGAAGCCACGCCAGTTTTCATCAATTCAATTCCAAGTATGCATGTACTCCACATTACTGGGGACAGTGGAATAGTCAGATCCAGCTAGAAACTGGAATATGGGGGGGGGGGGGGGGTGTTTCCCTGGGGGGGGGGGGGGGTGGTGAGGCAGGGGCTGAACATGACTTTTCTAGTGGGGCAAGTTTCTAAGAAAGTAGCTGGCCCCAAAACATTTGTTACGTGACAGAATACAGTACATTAGAAAAGGAGTATACAGTAAGTCAGTGCTGTCAGTAAAGCTATGGTCACAACCCCAAAAAGTAGCCTGCTCGGCGGCCGGGGTGGCGAGTTCTTAGCCAATTTCGCCTGGGCACCGAGCGGCGGCCGCCGCTGAAGTTTTAGCGCGGGGTTAAAATTCGGGCGGCGCCTGCTCACTTTTCACTCTCCGTCCAAAATACTCTCGGTGCCCGGGCGGCAACCGCCCGGGCACCGACCTAATCGAGCGGTCGCCGTCGAGAGATTTAGGTCAAAAATCGAAGCTGCTCGGTCACCAGGAAGCGAGTTCAAAATCGGTCGGCGTTCGGGCAGCGCCAGCTTGATTTACCGCGGCGTCTGCCTGATCATGGCTGGGTATATAAGGCGCTGCTCAGCGCGCTCCACAAGATACAACAGCTAGATTTCTATCCGAAGTTTGTTTCACTGAAAAAATGCACAAAGCACACAAGACAACCAAGGGGCAAGTGGGGGAAGCCACATATATACCCAGGTTGCCCATGAGAAATTCCCGGCGGAGCCCGGCGGAGCCCAGCGGGCCGCCACCGGTACGCCTACGGGACACCCACATTAGACACTCTGCCACTCCAGTCGAAAAGGCAATTTTTGTTTGTGGCAGAATTTTGCTCATTTGAAATTTTAGCTTGATCTCCCTTCCAATTGCATTTTTATTTTACAAAAAAATAGCATTACGTGGATCATAAGGCAAATTTGGTGCTGGGACATAAATCATATTTTAACATGCAGTAGAAATGTAACTGAAGTGTGCGTGTTACGAAAGCTTGATTTTTATATATTTTTAAAAACCATGATTTACTTAACGTCAAGTACTTTGTCCAACTAGACATGTGTCCCAGAAGAAAGAAATGTTTTATAGCAACGTGATATGTTGTTTTAGGTGGAGTAATAACACATAGTTTTGGTTTCGCTCTAGCACAAAGCTGTCCAGGAAAGTGGATAAATTATAAATATGAAGTTTCTGTTTCATTGCCTGTTTTAACCCCTTGCCTACGGGAGCCTGGTGGAAAATGTACAAAGTCTATGGGAAATTTCAGAATCTTAAATGGAGTAGGTTACAGAGTATAATGATGATATTTTAGATTGGAAACGTTCATTTCAATTTTGATTCATTGTTCAGGAATGAAGACTTTAGTTAAAACTGGAAACTATGCCCAGCAAGCTGTCTCACACACCTGATGACATAAATGGTACCCTGGGGTACCAAATGAAAATCTGCCATTTTGTTGAATTATTTATTTATTTTTCAGGGCTGTAACCTGGGTTACCAAAAAGTGTGAAATTATTTTCGGTATGCTTTATTAACATTAAAAATGCTCTTCTTGCGACCGGGGGTAGCGTGCATACAAGCGCTGCATGCACAACGCAATACACCAGCGGCGTCCATGATTGCTCTGCGGTACGGTTGTACTTCGGGTGGACACAAAATGGCGCTACACAACATGGTACCCCGGGGTACTGCGTGGTGCATCACATGGTGCTATACTGCTATTAACCCTGCACTTACCTACAGGAACCTGGTGGGACATACATACATGTACAAGTTTATGGGAGTTTCAGAATCCTGAATGGAATGGGTTAAGAGTATGAATGTATGTCCAAGATAACGCGCGCGTTACGTATGGGACATTTCAGAGACTTTCACTCCAAAAAAAAATAATGTAGAGGGACTTTGATTTTATTCTTTTACCATCTCCATTACTGGTATCTATAAGAAGAATAACCTTGGTAAAGATGGTGACCTTTGACCTTTGCAATAATATTTTATTATATAAAATGTATGGCGTTACGTATGGGACCAGAAGAAATGAGGTTTTTTATAAATAATTTTTAAGTTGAAAACTCTGTGTAAGTAATTTAGAGGACAGGTTGTAATTCAATGTGGTAAAGGGTACATTGCTCAGGTTTATTGAGGCAAAGTTTCATTTCATTCCGAAGAACGCTTTTCTTACAGGCTCTAATTAATTTTGGTAAAGACGTGTTACGTATGGGACAGTTACGTATAGGACATTTTGTCCCCATTCGTTTAATGTAGGTAAATCAATATTTAAGGCAAATTGAGGGTATTTGGTAAAAATAACGAGTTTCCATGGTGATTTGTGTAAATAAGTATCAGAAATGGTTATGTCACCCCTTAAAACTCATAAAAGAGGTATCACTCAATAGTTTAGCGTTCCTAGATCAGAATTTATACAATTTTACAGGAATTTGGGAATATGCAAATTAGGTAAATATCTTAATTATGCAAATCATATGCTTTGAATAATGTTTTTGGAGTCAAAGTAAGTTAAGAAATCTTAAATACATAATAGGACATGATTAAATCAAATTAGTACATTTTGTGGGTTTGTAAGCCACTGTTTAACAGTAATATTCATAAATATGCAAATTAGGGGCAGCCATCTTGGATTTCAGGGCTTTGCTCAAGTGATACATGCCAATGAGGAGCAGAAATGGCTTAATTTGCCCCCAAATACCTTAAATGAAATGTTGGAACATTTTACACTACATTCCTGATTACAAATAGACATCTTGCTCTAATTCATGAATATGCAAATTAGCTAATCATCTTTCAAAATGGCTGCCGATCATAAATTATTGTTTTACTTAATTGGCTTCACTTCTAAAAAAAGTTTATGGACCTAATTACCTTCTCTATACTCATTTAACATTGATATATCATGACAATATCACTCCAAAATAAATATTTGCCTATCTGCCACAAAGGCTCCCAGCAGCTACATTGACTTTGTACATGAATTATGTCCCATACGTAACACATTGTCCCATACGTAACACTTTTTATAAATTCTAATATTCTTATAAAACAAAGGGTTAATACAAATTTCCCGGCTTATTATAGTATTTTAATTTTAAAATGCATAAATTAGAACTTCCCAAAGTTGCACTAGAATAAGTATTAAATTATTTGAAAAAAATGAAAAAAGGTTCCTCATTTTGTTACGTATGGGACATTTCATGCTAAGGCATGACCTAATTTGCATAATTAATTAGGTCATGACTTAATATTCATGCAAAATTTATATGGATGATTGAGTGGTCATGTCTGTATATGAATGAAATATCATATCATTCCCTTTGATTTTTTATGAATTTTTATAATTGTCCCATACGTAACACTCTATTTCACATTTATGCAAATGAGGCCCTTCAAATTTGCATAAATTTACATAAATTTGAATTTCTTTTTATGGAATTCAAAACTTCAACTCATGGGCTTCAATATGATGTGAAACATGTCATCGGTAAATCAAGATGAAATTTCAACAGCTAGGTTGACGTTATCTTGGACTTGCCCATGATGCAATTTTAGATTGAAAAGGTTCTTGTCATTTTGGATTTGTATTTTTAGGAATTAAAGCGTAGTGTCTTTTAAAAACTGGCAAAATACTTCTAGTTCTAGCTTTGCCCAGCAAATTGTCTCACTTGTACACATGATTGTGTGCTGCTGTGAATCATGTAACATTTGTCAATTACACTTTTGATTGATGAAACCCTTGTCATTTGGGTTTCACTTTTTTAGGCATTAAAGGACTTTGGTAACATCTACTTTAGCTTCAGATAAGAACTGGTCAACTGTGGAATAAGTAGAATTCCACTTGTCTCTTGATTGACCGATGAAGTCCTTTTAACCTTTTTAAAGGAACCGTATTCAAAGCCAAACTGAAACTGATGGAAATGGACACCATCACACCACCCAGACTTTTTCAGTTTGGGTTCGGTCTGGTTGTGTCTTTATACCGAATGTACACTGAATTTGGGCGCAAAATATATACCGACACGAGACCAAATATTTCTTTTGTTACCCCTAACTTAAATTTGGCCAACATAAAATTGACATAAGTGTTAACGGCTGGTACATTTAGAGGGGTTTCACACATCTGCCAAATCGTGATTGCAATTACGATTGGAATAATTTTTCACTCCAATCAAGGTATTTTTGACTGTGAAACTACATGTAGAATCACGAATCGCGAAACTCGAATCGTGGTCCGGAGCTGTTTTCTAATCATGATTCACTCAAATCACAGTGCGAATCTCTAGTGTGAACAGCTTGACATTCAAAACACGAATTGGGAGGCGGAGCTAATGCGACCTTACATGCACTTCCGCCAATAAACCGGGCGCTCTTCGCTTCGAGTGCAATCATGCAGTTTGATTGACAGGTACGTCTCCAGAATCGCGATTGTAATCACAGTCTGCTTGAAGTCTTTTTCGTCATGTGAAAGCAAGGTAACAGAATCACTGTGATTGTATTTACATGATTCCAATCGTGATTGCAATCACGATTTGGCAGACGTGTGAAACCCCTCTTAGTTGGCGATCTAGGTTTGGTTTGCCAGTTTGGTTGGGCCTTAATTCTCCTGGGCCTCTTGCAGAAAGAGATACAATAGATTGTGAGTCAGAAAATGTGCATGTTTCAATCAATCAGATTTTACATTTTAGAACACATGGGTCCCGTTGCAGAAAGAGATACAATCGATTGTGAGTTACAATTGATTGTAAGTCAGAAACTTTGCAAGTTTCTACCAATCAGATTCGCGCATTTAGAGTGTTCACATGATCTGACTTACAATTAATTGTAACTTACAATCGATTCTGCAACAGGGCCCTGGAGTAATTAGTGCTATAAAACATTTCAAACTTGGAGCTGTTTTGTAAAACTTATCAGTCGGTTGATGGTACTTTAGATTGATGATGCCCTTGTCATTTTTGGTTTTGGTTTTCAGGAATTGAGTCTCGAGACCGAAAGTAGTGAAACGTAGCTTTGGGAGGCAGGCTGTGTATTGCCTGGCTCAGTGCCTGCTTGTCTTCTGCCCGTATAGTACTCCCATCTCCCCCGCACACATGGTACTGTGATACATCTAGGATAACATTAATTACAGGTATGTTTGTTCCTTAACCATTTAATATCATTCTTACAAATTAGGCAATGAATGACATTTTGTGTATAATACATTTAAATTAAATGTTTGTCATGTAAGAATTGTATTTGATAAAGTGCAGGGGAAAAAAGTGTATTTTAAAGGGGAATTCCACCCCTGAAATGTGATGTTTGCTATAAAATGAAGTGAATATGAAGAATCTGATTGAAAATCTGAGCTAAAACGGTTGCGCAATCAAAAAGTTATGTCAGGATGAACTTTGCTCCGATTTTTAGTATCATTCGCAACTGCTATCGATCGTGACGTCACTTGCGAGCTGCAGCCATTTTGACTTGTACATGGACATTTTACAAAATTCAAATTTTCTTAATAACAAAGCAAATTTATGAGCTTACAAATTGCAAAGAGGTTGGCCCATTGATATTATTATATGAATTCGTGAAAACAAGCAGAGAAAATCAATTTTTAGCAACAAAAATGAGAAATAAGTGTATTTTCATGTACTAAAGCCATGGCGAGTTGCTCGTCAATGATGTTGCATATGGCGGCAATTTTGAAACGATTGCTCATTACTACATGATGTTCAAATAGGTATAACTCCTGTGTTTCTTGTACGATTTTGATGAAATTTTCACCAAGTATGCCTCTTATTCTGCTTAAATCCAAATAACGAATGGTTTTATCAGGCCCGGAATACCCCTTTAAGTACATGTACCTAACCACAAATGTACGTGTGTATTAGAGTACAGACAATTGGCGCACACAGAACCATTAGGCTCTAATGTTTCCGTAAGTGCTGGTTATTAATTGTATTGTTTATGACTTACACATATGCATTTGTTTCTGGTCGTGTTGTACACTATGCACATCTATTTTATATCACACACTGGTACCTATGGGCAAGTCCAAGCTATTTTGTAGCTGTAACACGTGAGACATCAGACCGCAAAAGAGAGCTTACTCTTATAAGAAATATTGAAACGCCAATTTGAAATACATTTTAGATTCTTTGGAGCAAATTTTATCAAATGCAAATTATGCAAACAAATGAAATTTATGCGACGTTATGCTAACGTAACGCGTGGGACCAGAATTTGTTTTGTATTTTTGAACTTTGACTTTGAATGTGAATTTATATACAATTTCAAAAAAATGCTTGGTATGGTCTTAATGCGCATCTTGTGCTCTACCTGAATATGAAATTTCATCATCTCAAAAACTAAGAGTTTCACACAGGGTCAATTAAAAAAAAATTGTATTGTATCGCGCGCGACATTTTTATATCATGTGTCATACATATAGGCCCCCCCCCCAATTTGCCCTTAAACACGATCATTCCGCAAGGCGCGAGGATATTGGTGCGCCACTTTACAAGTTTTTTCTTTGTAGTCTGGCGCATCTTTTGAGACCAAATTTATGACGAACAACCATAACCTTACAAAGTCACATGACTTTTTCGAAGTGGAAGTCATTCCAGAAATTGCATGATTTTGTGATTTATGTACAAATCCTATGGAAAATGTGTTTTTTCATAGGATTTATAAAAACTCAAGCATTTCTCATTTTAATCACTGCAAATAGTTAATTGATTTCAGAAACAAAAATGTAAAAATGGAAGTCGAAAAAAAAAAAATACATTTAAGGAAAATATTACATGTAGCTATATTGCAACTTTTTTGAAATGTTGTTAATGAAGTCCTAAAGAACATTTATGCATTTGATGAGCATTTTCCAAGCACAAATGCATGATATATTTATAGGCCAAAATAAGATTAAAAACCCATTGCTTTATTACAGATTGTCCCACGCGTTACAAAATCAAATTATAGAATTATGCTAATTATGCGCCTGTCAATTGTTTCTCCGGCCCCCGGGTACCCGGGCACTACCGGGGTACTCGCTGTGTTTTGTCGGGGGTTTGTGTGGGCAGACGACCCTGCCGGCGGGGAACATGTACGGCCTTGCGGCGGTAGCTCGACTGCAGACATCCCTGCAGGGCGGGGACCATGTACGGCCTTGCGGTGGTGACACGAGTCCAGACATCCCTGCCGGGCGGGGACCATGTACGGGGATGCGGCGGTGGCTCGATGGTGTTCATTTGGGCCGGGAATTTGAGCAGGGATCTCGCGATTCGACAAATTCCCCCGTGGTATGGTGGCCGGGACTTCGTCCACGATTGAAAAGTTCTCCGGTGGTATGGGGGCCGGGACTTCGTCCACGATTGAAAAGTTCTCCGGTGGTATGGGGGCCCTGCGGGGAAGTCGGCGGGGAAGTCTGCAGGACTTGTCAGCTTAGAGGGGCCGCATTCCCCGGTAGTGCCCGGGTACCCGGGGGCCGGAGACACAATTGACAGGCGCATTAGGTAAATGTGATCACTTTTTGTTGCTATGTTATGGATGTCCCCTAAGGTAAATTAGAACTTTGTAGAGTTTCAGAAAAATAAACCTTTCGATTAACGAGTAAGCAAAACAATAAGATGTAAAAATGTAACATGTGGGACATGCTAATTTTGGAACGCATCTAATTTGCATATTAAATGAGATAACAAGCTGAAAATCATAAACCAATTAACTTCTTGTAATGACTTCAGGTCAAGCCAATAATAAGTAAAGAATTTAAATATTATTAGATTTGTCTTTAATTAAAATGTCCCACGCGTTGCAATGATTTACATATTATGCAAGTATAGTATTTGATTATTATTACTACTTATTGGAGACAAGTTTTCAATTTGTTTTTTCAAAATTATTACAATTCAATATATTAGATTAAAAATGATATCAAGTTTCCCTCGATTGGGTCAAGATGAAAATTTACCCCCTTGGGAAAAAATACCATGGACTTGCCCCTATGTTGTTCTTTGCGTGGTGTTCCCCTTTAAAGGGAGTCTTTTACAAATCGTCTGAACAGTTTCAAGTAGACGGATGAAGATGAATGTAACGCACACACACAATTTCAGATCGAACAGCCCTGTAATTTGGATTCTACGAATGAAAAACGAATGTGTAGAAATCATCCCTTCATCAAACTAATGTATATATTGGCCGATAAATTTTAAAAATCTGATTTAGCATAATATTACCATAATATTATACTTATTCCTGTAAAAGTATATTGTGAACAGGCGCGGTGGAGCACTGTAATTAACGAGCGTTCGAATATCGCCAAGTAAACATCATTTGCATAAAATCAACAACTGTTTACCGGCCAATGCAAAAATGGTAAACAAATAAAGAAAGCGAAATCGTCTCAAGTATGATGAATAGCTGCAATCGAAGCTACTAAATAGATAACCTAATAGATTTAAAAAATAGATTTAGAAATTCTAAGGATGCTTTTTACGATAAAAACGAAAAAAATTGAGACAGGAACTCACCCTGTAATTCACTATTTTTCCGAGAGCGGCCAAAAATCAATGAATAACAATTGAACGGAAATTTAATGACCTCAATCCTCATGAAATATCTATTGTCATCGTAACTGGATAGGGTAGAGTCAGAAAAAAACGTACCTCAATGTCCGAGTCTCGTTTAAAAAAATGCCTGTGCGACTGTGATAACCAGTCCCTCACGTTCAAAGTTGTGTATATTTCTAAATCTCTTGCATGCGCTCGTTATATAGACAATGGGCGATCTGCTGCATTGTCGGGTCAGCTGATTTGCCAGAACGGTGGATGACCGATATCAATTGTGTACATGGTCAGGCGCATGCGCAGTAGAGTACGCTGACTACAAATTTTGAAATGAATGCTCTTGAAAAAATACTCATAACTCTAAAAGTACTACATCGGCCAAGCGGAAATTTCACCCATAAATAGATTCTATCCTCATTATTTGTATACTAAGTCTCCACTTTATGAATTGCTGGATAGGGCAGAGTCAGAAAAAAATAGACAGCTTGTTTATCAATGGGTAAAATTTAAAACACACTAAAATCTCAAATAGTATTCAATAGATTTTCATATTTTTCGACACACACTGAGTTCATAACAAACGTAGTTAGTATAGAAAGTTTCAGACCGGTGATTGCAGTAAAAAGGGCACAACGCGGATTTCTAGATTTGGCATTTTTGGAACCACATTTATGGATTCACTTAAAAGTCCGTTGGAAATTCAAATAGCGCGGGCCGATAATGATATGCAAATCCGGGTGCTCCACCGGGCCTGTGAAACCGATATTTTTAAAGGTATGCCATGAAAAACATCTCCTAAAATGAAGAATAAACAATTAAATGTGGTCAGTTTTAATAGCGAGTCTTAGTTATTTTGTTTAGTATTTGCTTACGCCGTTGTTCGATCACAATATATGCATGGTTCATGCACAGCAACGGGGGGGGGGGGGGGGGGGGGGGGTTCCCCGCAATGCTCCGAAGGCTTCATGAACAAAATTTTGCACGGACGAAGACTCGTAATTCATGATAAATGACGTTACATCGCGTATAGTATTTTGAGGTCTATAACTCCACGGAAAGGCGATTTCAAGCCCTAATTTTTTGAGGCAAGCTGTTAAATAAATGACATTTTCTTTCATACATGTATAAGACAATAACCTCGTAACTTTTAAAATTTGGCTTGCAAAAGGTGGACACTCCCTTTAATACTGATAATATTACATCATAGTTTCTAGTTCCTCATTTGAGGTCGGGTAGGAGGATTTGTATCCTGTATCAGATTGCTTTTTGTTTCTGTGTGATTTTGTTGTTAATATGGTTGCCAGGGAATATAACATGTTATGCATACTGTCTCTTCAGGAAGTTTTAGGGCTAATGACATCAGTAATTAATTCTAAAGGACATGTACAGGATTTATTCCTTGTTTGTCCATGCCTCAGACATGTGCTAAAAACATGCCATACATATACATGTACCATCCATTGTCCAAGGTAAATGAATCTTAATTTTATTAATTGCTTTTAAATCCTTAAATAGTGCATTGTATCAACATCTTTCATTTTGTAGAATAAATAATCATAAACAAATGGCTTTCAATTTCCATATAGCTAGAATTACTAATTAAACAACTTTACAGAACTAGAAGTACAATGTCCTGTACGTCAGACTCACAGTAAATGTTTGCTATGCAAATTATATCATTTCCAAGTACTCATGAACATTCCATACTAAAAACCGGAACTTCAGACACATAGCTTTAGAATGATACCAACGTCGCTATGCTATATGTGACTGGCTATAGCAAAACCCTGCACTTGTTAGTAAAAATCAAAATTATGTAGATTATCATACCATTAGAAATTCCTCATCACAAGCTTTCATTTCATGCTTTGGTCTAACAAATTGGTCAATAATTGGTGAAGATATGATTGTTTCAAATTTACACACATTATGTGTCAAACTTAAAATGTAAATTTCTTCAAAACATGAATTTCCGACAAGTGCAGGGTTTTGCTATAGCCGGTCACCATAAATGAAGATGAACTTTCACCATGAAGGTGGACATACATTTTTATTATGTTGCCGAATTACATATTGCTGACAATGATTTTCTTGCATTTAATCCACACAACCCTGTATTCAATTTGCTAAGATTAACTTGTTTGCCTTGTGACCCAGTAAAACCAAGACTTTTAAAACTATAGTGGCCTGAAACCTGAATCTGGTGGCCCCAAACAAAGAAAAACATAACAAATTATGTTATATAATGGTTGTCCTTTTGGGCTGGTGGACTTTGGGACCAGTGAAACTTGGTGGCCCTGGACCAGTGGGCCTGTGCCAATTTCAAGCACTGCTGTATTACCAAGGAGGTACTAGTCAAACATTTTATCATAATTTGGATCTACATGTACATGTAGGTTATAAGCTTGCCCTTATCAGGCAGTTGACTTCAAATGTCACTTCACTAATTTTCTATTGCCCCTGGCAAGTTGGTAAGTGACCTTGGGTTTGTTTAGCGCCCTGTTTAATGTTCACTTTTGAGTGCTCATGTCAGATAATACGGACTTTTCGATTTGTACGTTCACTAGTGGACTGGTACGGTGACGACATTTTTTGAAGCAGTGCGCATGCGCATCTACGTGCCCGTCGTTCGTACCAGATATCTAGTACGTGTACACCCCTGTTTTGCCGTTGGTCTAGATCTGTGACGATAAGCACTATTTGGCTACGAAACACAACGTCATATAGCTGTATATTTCTTGTTTCTTTGTTGTGGTCTCTGTAAACAGGTTAACTGAATTATATGATTTAAATGAACTTGTCTATAAAGGTTACCTGTTTATAGCGTCCACTCTTCTTGTCTGCATTGGGTGGTCATAATACACAGGTTTGACTATCTCATTTTAATTTTATGGAGTCTCCTAATAAGTTACCTGATTATAGCGCCCACTTCCATTGTTTCATTTTGGTGGTCACTATACACAGGTTTGACATGACAGTACACTGTGTTATGGAATTTGTCTATAAAGGTCACCTGTGTATAGCGCCCACATGTCTTGTTGCTCTTGGGTGGTCACCATACAACGTTTACTGTATATGATTTGATGGAACTGGTCTATAAAGGGCACCTGTTTATTGCGGCCAATTTATTGTTTTCCTTTGGCGGTCGTTATACACAGGTTTGACTGTAAACGACTTTTCGGGACATGTGTATAAAGGTCACCTGATTATAGCGGCCAATTTTCTTGTTTTCCTTTGGTTTTCATTATACACAGGTTTGACTGTAAACGATATTTCGGAACCTGTCTATAATGATCACCTGATAATAGCGCCCAATTTCTTGTTTTCCTTTGGTGGTCTTTATACACAGGTTTGACTGTAAACGATATTTCGGAGCCTGTCTATAAAGGTCACCTGATAATAGCGGCCAATTTTCTTGCTTTCCTTTGGTGGTCTTTATACACGTACAGTTTTGACTGTAAACGGTATTTTGGAACTGTCTGCAATGGACACTTGTTTATAGCGGCCAATTATTCATATCCCTTTGGTGGTCATTATACACAGGGTTGACTGAAAACAATATGTTGGCACCTGTCTATAAAGGTCACTTGCAATTAAGTGTCAATTGTATTGTTTCCATTGACTGGTCAATATATTCAGAGGTTTGACTCTATAAGATTTTATAGAATCTGTCTATAAAGGTCACCTGTTTAGAGCGGCCATTTTTTCTTGTTTCCATCTGGTGGTCACTATACACAGGTTTGACTGTATTAGATCTTAAAACCTTTTTTTTAACAAAACTAATCTTCTCTGCAAACTTCGCACGAGCACTGCATGACGTAACTGTCCAGAGACTTGAACGCGCGTCGTCGTGTGAAATCGAAAAGGTAAAGAACAACAGTCAACGTGCCTAGTCAACTCAATGTGGTACTTCACTGGGACGACAGGTCAACGGCCTTCGTCTCAGCGATCGAAAACTCCCTAATCTAGGACTCGATCTGGTTTTTGTTATCATTTCCTCATTCGGGATGGAACCCCATGATTAATTTTCAAAAATAGACATTCAAAGGCTCTATAGACATTTCCTGCATTCCAAACCTCATGCTTGAGCAGACAGAGCTTTATAAGATTTTTTTTCCCCATTCCCAATTTTGTGGAAGTCCATTCATTATCTCTAGTAAATGTGTAACCGCAGTATGGGTTATAAACATTACAGAATCATAATTTGTATGTACAAAGTGTGTCATTGAAATTGGAAAATGTAAAGAAAATTTGTTTACTTTTGTACCCGGTACTGAATAGCAGTGGTTCAGCGTAAAAAATACACGGGGCAAAGGGCGATTTCCGTCATTATTTTCCCCCCATAACCTTTGAAATTGCCCCCGTGAATCAAAACATGGGGGCAAAACAAATTTAATTGTTTAACAAAATTGCCCTCGCTGTGTATATATCACATTTTTCAGTTAGTCCCTTGCATGCAAAATGTTCTTTTTATTGGACTGAGAAGTGAGAATGCTTGTCTTCAGTATAGGGTGGGATCTTTATAATCAGTTATTACAATGTCTGAGAAAAATGGATATAAAACAAAATAAAAACAAATAAATACCAGACAAGAAAAAGCCCACGTGTGCCCCAAAATAGCCCTCGTGAACATTTACACGGGGCAATTTTTCTTTCTAAATTAAAAAAAATAGCCCCCGTGAAATAAAAAGTATTTTTTCACAAAATGCAAACAATTAAATACCAGATTAAAAAAAAGGCACTGTGAGCCCCCCAAAAGCCCTTGTGAACATTTACACGGGCCGATTTTCTTTCTAAATTAAAAGAAATAGCCCTCGTGAAATAAAGAATTATTTTTTGGTTGCAGTGGCTCATGTACGGAGGGCTGCCATGGGTAAGAGTGGCATACAGTAGGTGCCCCTCCGCCAATAAATTGGCAAAATAATAAAGAAACATGAGGAAAAATAACCTGAGAGAGCTTTAAATACCCCCTTATATGCCCCCATAGCCAGGACTTGACATTAATACAGGGTGGCCCACAAATAACGGAACGGGGTACTTGCCATACTAAAGACTCATGATGCCCGCCATACTGCATCGAGTAACGATCAACCGTGCGCCATTGTGAGTGTGCGTTTAGCTGTGTATAGAGAAGAAAGGGTACTAACAATGGCGCACGCATTGAACGTTACTAGTTGCTATGACGGGCATCATGTGTCTTCATTAAAGCAAGCACCCCGTTCCGTTATTTCTGGGCCACCCTGTATAGCACTTGCCCGATTGCCTGGGGCAAGCGAAAAATTATGTTGGGCAAGTAAAACTTTAAATTTCATTATTTGGTCTATTAGGGTTGCCTGGTTGGGCAACTAACATTTCTGTTCGACTAAGATAGAAATGTAATTCCTAAATATGTAAATCTTAAATGTAAATCTTAATCCTAAATATTTAGAAGTAAGCGGGTAATACTATTAGTAAATTTCTGTTCAGACAAGTAAAATGTGAAAGTTTATGATTTAACCTTGTTGAGGCCGGTAGAGAAAAAAGTTAGTGCGGATTTAATTGCCATCTAGGTGAAATTACTCTAATAATTAACATTCCCCATCAGTACGAAGTTCATGAGCTACAAATGTAAGCTAATTTGCTGCTAAAAAAAATAATTTATTGCTGTATGTGTGTTCGGGAACATGACACATCATTCATGAATGTATTTTATTGTGTTTGCCTAGAGTGCATTGATCATCGGAGTTGAACAGATTTGATGAAGAACAGTTACTGTAGTACATGTGCCTATTTATTTTGACCTTCTAGTTTGTAGTAAACACAATTAAAATGTTATATGATTTTTGATCCTGCATACTTGAAACCGCTTTTCATCAATTTAGATGGCACCATCAAGACCTGAATTTGTAATTAAAAAAGTAATTGCTGAACTAAAAAAAAACAAATAATTAACTATGTACACAACATGACCCTGCAGCAAAAGTGTACGTTAATTTCATGCATTGACTAGATTCAGCCAGTTTCAGGTTACCTACATGTAGATGTAAGTTTTCAGTAAGACTTTCGGTTATGATTTATGTAGAACTTTGTAACCATTGATGAGTGCAAGATATATCTTCCTAGAATCAGGTCACACTTTCTGTACATGTATGTTATGTTGCATTTTAATTTTGTTTGATAAAATAAGAAATATTTGTTCTTGTTGTGCCAATTTATTTTGACCTTCTAGTTTGTAGTAAACGCAATACAAATATTGTGTTTCTTCCCCCTGTGCTCTTGAAACCGCTTTTCATTAATTTGGATGGCCCCATTAAGCCCTGAATTTGTCATTGAAAAGTCATTGCTGAACTCAGATAGCAAAATTATAAAATGTATTTAATATACAACATGATCCTGCAACAAAATGTACATGTATTTAAGCAGTATAATAATAATAATAATAATAATCCTTTCTTATTAAGCGCAATCTTACAATTAAGTCTCAGTGCACATAAATGAAAAAGAGAAGCGTATTTGAGCAAAAATAAAACATAATACATTATCATGTATTTAAGCAGTATAATACATTATCATGAATTTACTAGTTTCAGGTTACCTAGATTAAGTTCGCGCTAAGAGGTTGGTTAATATGATTCAAATAAAGAACTTTGTCACCTTCAATAAGTGTAAGATGATACACTGTTTATTCCTAGAATCAGGTAATACTTTCTGTACGTATGCATGGTATATAGTTTTTAAAGGGATCTAGTAACTTTGTTGTGATGTGAAAGTGATGCATGGTTGGTAAAATGTATGGTTTTGGGCTGTGAAAATTTAGCATTAAATGGATGTATGGCCGAGTAATGAGCAAAAATGCATAAAGTGAAATTCCCTAACTCATTAAAATGACTTTGTTCACAGTTATGTCTATCCAGTGGGTAGTTAAACAAATTTGAACACTTCAATCGCTAAATATTTTGTTAGCGAAAGGAAAAAACAAAAAAACAAAAACCTGTTCCATGTTTCTATGTTACAATACGGGTACAACACTGTATGAGAGAACCTCTAGGTGTCTATCAACGGATATCAACGGATAGCGGAAACGAATGCCCAACGAATAGAAAATTTGCGAAATGAAATTATCCGGTGATGAAAGTCATCTCCATTGCTTCATGTACAAAACATAGAACAACGTACATCACCGGACAAGGAACGGACTAGAAACGTATACTGTAGAACGGATGGAAAATTTAGCTCTCCGTTTGACATCCGTTTGCGCAATCCGTTGATATGTGACCGGGCTATTATTAGGGATAGTTGAGTTTTGGTCAAACTGAATTTTAGTAACCAGAACCTGAACCATTACAGTACAAACTAATAGTTATAACTCAACCATGCTCGAAAGGTATACACAAGTGTACCTTTAAGTTTTGTGGATTAGGACAATGTTACTTGATCCCTTTGATATATATATACTTTTATTTTCTGTTGTAATAGGAAGTGGTGAAGAGACATCAATAGTATGAACTCTACATACTGTATGGCTTGTACACGGATGCAGGGGAACATGTAATCATGCACATTCTAAATACTTCAGTTGTGGTTACGTTTCTGACTTCCTTGTTCGGAAAATAAATTATGTATACGTACTGGTATGCAATATGAGCTGTTATTTCCACAAATACGTGTACACTGTATAAATTTGTGTGTGTTCTAAGAACAAAAGAGATTACTTGTTTCATTATCGAGTACTTTCCTAAACTTTGTTATGTATAGGTACCTAGACACGGTCTAATTCATTAAAGGGACTTAGTAACATTGTCCAAATTCTTAACAAAAAAAAGCATGGGACAGGTTTTGGTTTTTCAAATTTCCCTTTCGTTAAAAAGATATTTACGATTGAAGTGTACAGATGTCAAATTATCCAACGGATCGTCAGAACCGTGTATAAAGTGAGTGCAATGAGTTAGTGAATGTCACTTTGCATTTTTGCTCATTACTCGGCCATATACAATCCATTTAAGTTGAAATTTTCACACAACACCCAGTGGACATATATTGTATCAACCACTCATCGCCTTTGCACATGTCAACAAAGTTACTAGATCCCTTTAATAATACACTAATTATGACAGCCTCTTTATAAATATAAGAGCCCAGTCATGTCTGTCACGGTATGACACTCCTGATGCAATTATTCCAAATATACAGCCACAATTCTATCATTTGAGATGGGGGAATAATATATCACAGTCATGTGTATCCATGGACAGATCTACATTTTGTTCATTGCCAGGGCTTGGCTGAAGATTAGTCCACCGGCCGGCCGAAGAACTCTTAATATTGAGGTGTGTCCTTTGGGCTACAAATTTTTTTCTTTGATCACAAATAACACCGGGACACTTCAGAACACATTTTCACTTTCCAAATGTAAATAACAAACTAAGTGTAAAGAATGAGAACAATCTTTTATTGTATATCTTTGACTGTTATCACAAGCAACTTTGAAAAAAAAAAATTAATACAAAATGTTCATTTATTAATGAGTTACGCATCATTAATTACTACTGTAACACCGGGACGCAAAAAGGACATGCTTTTTTTAACACTTTACATACTGGCAAAACTCTGTGAAGTTAATGAACATTTTGGAACTTGGCTATATGGATTTGGTTTAGTAGAGACTCAATAATAATAATTAGGTGTTATTTGAAGAAAAAAATCTATCATGAAGATAATTATGAACTAGCATATCAAAAATTGTACCGTAACACCGTGACCGTAACACCGGGACCTCTGAAAGGGCATGTACAAAGTCTATGGAAAATTAGATTGTCTTACTATACTGGCAAAACTCTGTGAAGTTAGTGAATATTCTGAAAAGTGGCTATATTGATTTGGTTTAGTAGAGACTCAATAATAATAATTGGGTGTTATTTGTAAAAAAAATTTATTATCAAGATAATTATGAACTAGAGTATACAAAATTGTACCATAACACTGCCTGTAATGTACAAAGTCTATGGAAAATCAGGTTGTCTTACTTTACTGGCAAAACTCTGTGAAGTTAGTGAACATTTTGAAAAGTGGCTATGTTGATTTGGTGTAGTAGAGACTCAATAATAATAATTGGGTGTTATTTGTAAAAAAAATCTATCATAAAGATAATTATGAACTAGAGTATACAAAATTGTACCGTAACACCGTGACTGTAATGTACAAAGTCTATGGAAAATCGGGTTGTCTTACTAAAAACTCAAAACATTTTTACTTCAGGTAGTAGATCAAGCAACAATTTAGTATGTATGCATCAAGCTACCACCCCAACATGACAGAAACTAGCTGGTCACTTTAGTATGCAGTGATTCTCTATGCTCCCGGTACTATTGCAATGTATTGTCCCGGTGTTACAGTCCCGGTGTTACAGTGACTGTAACACCGGGACCAATATTCAACCATTTTTAATTAATTAATTAAATGTCCAATTATCAATTGAATACTTATGGTAGATATGTGTGGTCATGATTTGGGCAATTTAACTTCTTTTCTTTGTGTTTGTAATTTTCGCACAATGCAAAAAATATCTGTTTTTACCGTAATACCGGGACAATTTTCTTTATCATAAATGAATTGTTCATTGTGAGCGCATCACAATGAAAAAATTAATTTCAATGATTTTTTTTATTACATTCAACCCTAAACCTTTGAGAAAATATAAGAAGTTTTTACCTCCCGTCTTACTTGCTCTTGCTACATTGATTTATTTTCAGCACGTTTTCCAGACATTTGGGTGAAAATTAATTATTCATATTTTTTGCGCATATTTTAATATGTTCCTGATGTATATTTCTATTTTAAAGGTCAGACTTTAAAAATTCAGTTCTTTAGCTTTATTTTGATACCAAAAATTGATACTATCTGACCATTTTGAAAATTTGGTGGTCATGTCCACTTTATCGTGGAATTGCCCAAATGCTAATGTTGTCTGCCCTACAGGGCTGGAATGCCATAATAATTTGTGATATTTCACTTTTGTATGTGACCACTGAATTCTAGCTTTGGGCCACCACAATCCTGATTTGACTTGCCAATCAGGCCATAGAGAAAATGTACTATGAATATTAATATAGCTCACAGCTACTATAAATATATCTATATGCAAGGCTCGACACTCGCACTGGCCTGCTCGCCCTGGGCCAGTGAAATTGCACTTGGGGCCAGCAAAAATGTATAAAAGTCATATAAAGCATGCAGATTTTCAACCCGACATTGACAAAATGAAAAAATCTTGTTTTCTTTTATGTCATGCTTCATCTGTAATCATCGGCTTGATTGGGAAAGAGTGATATTTTGAATCGTAAAAAGCTTACTCATGAAACACAATTTTGGGGCCAGTAAATTTTCTTTCGGGCCACCAGAATAGGGGAAGACACTATTTCACTGGCCCGACCGGGCCACTGACTAAAAACGTGAGTGTGGAGCCCTGATATATGTCAAGTGTCAAGTTGTACAATATCCTTTAGTGGCTGACAATGCAGGAATAAGAATATGCTGTACATTCACAACCTATTAATACATTTCCTTTGGGGGGGGGGGGGGCAATATTGAATTGATAACATCTGCATTTAATAACTATTAAAGGGGAATTAACCCTTATCCTTTTGACTTTACTGGATGTGATGAGAGCATAACTCTTGTAATTTCTAGTCACTTATTTCCTCATGAATATTCCCAATAATGAGAATAATCAATATTTTATGGCCCACTGTCGTCTGCTTTCAATGCCAACAGGGGGCGGCCATTTCTTCAACTTCTCGCGGTGAAATGACGTGTCAGGCGGAGAACACGATAGCGGGTTACGATAATGCTATTGTGTTCTCCGCCTGCCACGTCATTTCACCGCGAGTAGTTGAAGAAATGGCCGCCTCCTATGGGCATTGAAAGCAGACGACAGTGGTCCATAAAATATTGATTATTGTTGTAATCGGGAATATTCATGAGGAAATAAGTGACTAGCAATGATAGTAGTTATGCTCTCATCACATCCAGTATTAGTCAAAAGGATAAGGGTTAATTCCCCTTTAAAGATTTGTTTTTGCTTTGGTCATTGAAAAAAAATGTATGCAAAGTAAATTAAGAAAACTAAAAAAAGAAAAAAGAAGTGATTTAAAACATCATTTTGTTTGTATTAACCCGTTACCTTCGAAATTCTAGAATCTCCATAGACTTTGTACACAACCTACTCGGTTCCCGTAGTCAAGAGGTTAATTGAAAACAAAAATTATACATGAGAAAATATTACTACTCAATACTCATAGTTATTTAACCTTATTATGTGTTTGTTTTTTTCTACCATCAGGAGAGGCACAAACCGAAGATGTATCGGAGAGACGAACGAGGTCTGGTCCCATCCAGGAGACTCCTTCTGTTGTTAGCAGTTCTAGCAGGTGCGTATGGTCACTGTCAACTAGTGCTGTAACAAGGCAATTCCAAGCAAACGTTTATAATAAAATGTCACAATTTTACAACAAATAAATCCTTTTGGCATTTGATTCACTCAACATTTCAACATTCTCATTATTGTAAGTACCAAAATGCTTGCATTATGAATTCAAATTTTTGGCAACTGGGTGAATTTTTGGTAACAATGTTTGCTTGGAATTGCCCTGTAGTAAATATGTTAAACTGTCAAATTGTGTTTTTAAAATTTATTTTATAAAATGTCACAATTCTACCATAAAATAAGTAGCATTTGAATCTTTTAAATAATCATATATGTGCACATTATAGTAAGTACTGAAATACTTGCTGTAGCCACATTAATTAACCCTAGGAAAAAGAATTCCTTGTTAAAATTATAGTGATTGGATTCATATCATCTCCAGAATGTAACTTTTGTAGCCATAAAGATCAAACTATGAGGCCTTTTTTTTTTAGTGGAAAAGCCCAAAATCATTCTACATGTACATGTAAGAGAGGAGATTTTAAAAAGGACCCCACATGTTGAATTTACACATTTGTTGACAGGAATATTCATAAAAACCAAAGAACCTGAAACTTGCCAATTTACTGTGCTTGTTTATATTTTAAAGGGATCTAGTAACTTTGTTGACATGTGCAAAAAGTGATGAAGGGTTGATGCAATGTTGTTGTTATCTCATATGTCCACAGGGTATTGTGTGAAAATTTAAAGTCAAGTGGACATTGCATGGCCAAGTAATGAGCGAAAATGCAAAGTGATATTCACTAACTCACTGCACTCACTTTGTACACGGTAAGAAAAACTCTGGGGGAGTTTTTCTTTGATCTGAATACTTCAATCGTACATATCTTTGTAACGAAAGGGAAATTTGAAAAACCGAAACCGGTCCCATGATTTTATTGTTAATACGAATACAAGAAGGTATGATGGAACCGCTAGAATTAAAATTTTATTTTGAGGCTTTGGACAATGTTACTAAGTCCCTTTAAAGTGCCCGAATAATAGTGCCCAAATGTTGCTATCACCATACAACATTTCTACCAAATCAGAAATACAGATCTGAAATATATTATACATATATCAGTGTAGATTTCATGAAGGAAAAATATGATTTAAGGGGATTAAGGGGGTATAAAAGAACCCAAAATATACAATTTGCATTTAAATACTATTCCTAGAATTCATTTTGCTTCAGCCTGTACATGAGTTATGGTACATTTATAATCACCTTGCATGTTGCAGTCAGCATTTCCACTGAACCATGGCCGTCTCAGATGAAATAGAGTAAGATGCAATGCATGATGGGATGCGCTGCTTGAACTTCCTGTATTACTGCATGTCAGGCATGCCTGCTATGATAGCTATTGCAGCTGAATTGATTTTTGTTGTATTTACTTTGTGAAGTTTTATACACAGTCATTAACCTTTTCATGACTGGTCTGCAAAACTACCCTGGCTGGAATATGTGACTGGCTATAGCAAAACCCGGCACTTGTCGGTAAATTCAGGTTTCGAAGAAATGGGCATTTTAAGTTCACAAAACGTGTCTAAAATACCTATGATTGTAAAATTGATTTTACAATCATATCTCCGCCAATTATTGCTTGTGATGAGGCCTTTGTAATGGTATGAACATCTACATTTCGATTTTTACCGACAAGTGCCGGGTTTTGCTATAGCCGTTCACATAATATATGAAGAGTGCATGTTATACTCAAATTGAATTGGACCGTCAATGGGTTAATTACTTCTGACTGGATTTTCTTTCTCACTTATTTTGATTTTGATTTTACATTGACCATTCACAGTACTTATATGCTACTGGTTATGAGCGAGTTATGCATCAATTTTTATGCAAGGTTTCTTTTGTGAAAAACACAAATATAATATGCCCTCTTGTTAAGCCTCTCACTCTTTGAGTGGGTTTAATAATGGTTTTAGCATTGCGGCATCCAGGGAGAAGTTCATATTAAAAAAATATAAAAAAACATTTTGGTGGCTATTAATTTGTAGGTAAATATCATTGGTTGAAAATGAGATGGGCACTTTAAAATAGTCACCTTTTTCTTTTTTTCAGAGTTAATCATGTCTAAAGTTGAGCAGCCTTGTATAACCCAGATTTTTGCTCTCTTTTATTTTTGAGGGTCAATATACATGTAGGGCCTAAATTGTTTGATCCTAGCAGAATCTTCTTCAGAGGCTAAATGACCTCTGAAGGTCCTTTAATTTGTGATAAATATTCCCCAAATTATAAATGATTATTATCTGAAAATATGGCATTAATCACAAAGAGAAGGCTCCAACAGGGCTACATGTACATGATGGCGAGCTAGAATAAATCAATTTGTCAAAAATCTACAAAACGCCCTACTTGCCCACACTGACGATACATTAATTATTTGAAAATGTTTTGCTGCACCGTCTTCTTGTATGTTGCATCATGGGACAATAGCATGATTGACCTAAAACCCAAACTAAGACCAACAAAAAAATTGTTTTAATCCATTCGAGGTGATTCTATCATCATATTGGAAAAAACATTCTGTAGATCCAAGCCTAATAGTCCTAATACTCAGTTTAACTTTGGATTGATAATAATGATTTTAAAAAAAAATTGATATACTTAATAAAACATCTATTATATATAATAGAATATCATCTATTGTGAAGTACAAAGACATATAAATTGAAGAACTTTCTATTAAAATATACTCAGCATGCAAGTAATAATGTATACTTTGCACATATGTAAACTGTTCTCACAATGGCAATCACAGACACAGACTATTTACACGAACACAAATTACACAAAGAAAGATTAAATTAATGGACATCCATGTTTCTTATTCCCTAATATCTTTCAGGTGCTGCTTTAGACCTTGGCCTTGCACAAAACAGTAAGTATCAGCCTTTTGAATGAAAAGTGACTGAATTTAAAATCACCTATGCTGGCCCGGTCCCACTGAAAATTAGCTTTGAGCCACCAAATTTGTCTTTGATGATAAATTTCACTGGTCCAAATGGGTATTACCTAATGTAAATATAACAGAATTTGTTATCATATGTTTTTCCTTGTTTTGGGCCAGCATATTCATATTTTGGGCCTCTATTTAATTTAATCAATCTTGTATTTACAAGTTTGACCAACTGGGCCACAAGGCAAAACATAAGTTGATATATATTATATAGACATTGTAGGGCTAATGGAACAAATTAGAATTGTATTCATATGTTAAGTTAAAAATTGAAAATTACTTTGACAATATGCATTAGAGTAGTTGGCTTTGAAAGGACCATTTTGCAATAGAGGTTCAAGAATTGTTAATAAAAGTATGTGATAAATTGATAATAAAACATTGTGACCAGACCTAACAAAAATGTACACTCAATTGTGCCAAAAGTTTTATTTAACACACCTCTCTCCTTCTAACCAAAGAGCTATTATATAATGGAGTCACAGTAGATTCAAATCCTTTTCTAGATGTTCGATGCCGCCACTGTCAACTATGCAGTGAATGTGCTCATTTGAATTGGACCTGAATGTTACTGGCAGGTGAAAAAACAATGACGTTTCGGTTGATTACATACTCATTGGCACATTTCAAAGAGAGGTGTGCTTTGTTATAATCACTTTTTGCAAACCCGAACTCAACTAATCCGAGTGTTTCTCAATTATAGATAGCAAGTGCGTGGGAAATATAAAATGTGTGGAAATTGACATATTCATAATGAAAATTAATGTACTGGGGGTGCCTGGGCCGGTATTCAATTCCGTACTTAGAATAAGTAAGAAATTTACTAAGTAAATTGCTAAGCTAAGAACTTTACTTATCTCGTATTCAAATCGCATTTTAGAGGGAATTCACGTGTTAAAACAAAATCGCAAACCAATTTTTTGCGACGCTTGTCAATTGGAATTCATGTGTTAAAACAGAATTGCATGATCATAACAGCAATCTTGATTGAAACGTTACGTTATTACGGTATTATAGGGCGGAGCAGTCAAAGCTTCAAAATGAGCAGAAAAAACATCAAAGTCGAGGAATAAAATCACTGCTTGCTTATGGTTTTCTTGAGTGAGGTATGCCATGTCGATTGTCGGATCCATAATATGCAAGCCTTTTGATCTAGGCTATGCTCTTGTGAAAGTTTGATCGTTTGAAGCTCCGAAAGTGGAGACAGTTATTGATTTTTGACATAAAATGATCCAATAACGAACCAGCAAACTATTTTCAAACATGGAATATACTTGTATGATAAAGAAGTATTAAAAAATGACCATTATTTAATGTCCCATAAATATATCACTTGCAATGTTTTAAGAATATGTCCACCAAAATGGCATGGATTACTACAATAGTAGATCACATTATATCCACAACATCCATACAAGTAAACAAAAGATGAACAAATCAAGCAGATAATATTCGGTAACAGCTTTATTATTTTTTTTTCCCTGTATGATTGCCATTCACTATTTTTGTTCTTTAATAATAGTGCACTGTACACAGCCTTTTGGCGCGTAGATCTGTGATTTCATGTGCGCAACGACTCTTAATGCGCCTGAATTGAAGCGCACTGCGCACAGTTCGCTTTGATAATGCGCTTATATCATCTTAAATTATAACTTTCAGGGGAAGGGGGTTGCATTTCTATTTTGGAGCATTTAATGTCGTTTCACCACCATATTAAATACCCATTTCCCACTAATTTCAGCGTTAAGCTATGCTTAAGTGTCCTAATGATTTTCCTAAGTTTAAGCAAATTACTTAGTCAAAATGAGGGATTTGAATAGCAACCTTGCTTAAGTAAAGTACTAAGGTAATTTACTAAGACAAAATCATATTTTACTTAGTAAAATACTTAGCCGATGAATTGAATCTCAATTTTGGCTAAGTAATTTACTTAAGCCAAATACTAAGTAAATTGCTTAAATTTTGTACTTAAGTACGGAATTGAATACGGGCCCTGGGCACTATCTCTTATCAATTAGAGTGTTATCTCAAGATTATCATGTGTTAATGTCAATTGTCGGAAATGATCAGAAAGTAGAGAAATAATGCTTCAAACAATCATATTAAATGTAGGAAATGATTATAATTTCATCTCCATTTGACAGCGCGTCTATCAAGTCTACCACTAAACATGTAACAGTCACAAATAAATGAACTTTCGTTGAATTATCTTGAAATTTGAAAATCTTTAGGAGTTAATTAGCGAGTCGTTGGTTTCACTTGGCGGCATCGAAGATCGAACTTCAAATAAACCGCAAAGCCCCACTTCTCCTTTTGTTCGCCTTTAGAATATAGACAGGTGTTTGAATCAATTAGTGACAGTTGTGACTCCATCCGTGGTAAATCCTTGTTCTAACTATGTTGATTTATATTAGTATTAATTTATTTTCAATGTATATCTCTCCTTTTCTCACTCTCACCAGCAACAATGGCAGCACCTACAACTGCAGCACCTACAACTGCAGCACCTACAACAGAAGCACTAACAACAGAAGCACTAACAACAGAAGCAGGTTTGGAGAAACCTTATATAATGTTTAATTTGAAACAAATATATGTGATATTGGTTTAGGTTATATGCATGTATCTTTCATTATCAATTTTTATGGTAATGGACTTTTTGGTGAATGCTTAATGCTTAATACTATTGAAATATTCCTTTGTTTCTTTGCTGGGTTTTTGCAGTGTTTGTTTCTTCCCTCATTTGCTGAAATTTCTATCAAATAAATTTGTTGTACCGCTATGTCAGTGGTACTTCGAGCATTCTTAATAGGGTTGTATCGTTGGGATAATGAGACAAAGATTTGTGTCACCAAAATGTCAGCAAGGCCAAAGTTCACAAATGTTACAAGATTCAGGTGTCCGACAACTGAAATTTGAAATTTCTTTTTTTTTGTATGGGCCTCAATGGGAAAAAACTTTGCTCTTTGATATTAAATTGCTTACAAGTGTAGATTTGTAAAATTATTAATTTTCAGCACTAGTTTTCAAGTTTGATAGCTTCATATCATGAAATAGTAAAATCATTCTCAAGCACTGATCAAATGAAATAAACTGCACTTGAATCACTGTGTATGTGTGGAGACACATTATTCTGCAATTCATTTTTAGAGATAATTGATACATTTCTTTTCATATTCAAAAATATTAGTTGGATAGGCAAATTATCAGTTTCATCATCCATGCTTGCAAAATATTTTTTGAAAATTTCATGGCAAACAGATGAGTTATAGCTAACTGAAGATATTTGCCGAAAAGAAAACAAAGAAATAAAACAAAACACATGGTTCGCAGGTTAGGTTGAGCTATTAGCAACAATTTAAACAAGAAATACAAGAAAACACATGGTTTGCAGGAGATTAGATCATGATATTTTCATATGTTGATAATTGCATTCATGACCAGAAGAGTGTGGAGCAGCCTAAATAAGTAGAATGAGCATTCAATCAATATTTATGAAAAAATACTGACTTGAAATCCTAAAACTTAAAACTTAAAAGATTTAATTATTTCAACATTTTGTATCGTCATTAAAAGGTAAAAACAAATTTTAAAAATACAACTTGTATTTGTGTGAAATTTTTACTTACATTTTTTACTTACATTTTACTTACATGTTTGTAGGGCTTTTAAAACAAAATACGAGAACAATTACCTGCAAAAACAGCTGATAATAGTGCACTTTACGCGAGCTGAATTGAAGCGAGCTACATACACTGCACTAGCCGCTATTATATTGCATGCATTGTCCACCGCATATGCGCACGGTCGAGGCTCTCCACGTATCATGCATGCTGCCGGCGAGTATGATTCAACTCGCAGACTAGGTGATTCATTTACTTATTTTTACTTTATCAGACACATTAATGAATAAAAGAATAACTTTACAACGAATATAAACTGTTGTTTTATTAGTTCAAACAGTTTAAACCACCATAATTGTATAGAAAATAGTTTAAACAACCACGGAATCCCCGGTATAAAGGGGTATAAAACCGGTATATAATGTGGTAGAAACCGAGGCTTCTGATTGGATAACCCCTCGCTCTACGTCAGTACAACACACCCAGCTATCGGATCCCGCTCGTAGCTGGATTGTGGTTTTGAAGCAGCGTTTAGTATTTTCATTTTTGTTTTAATTTTCGGATGTGCGAGTACTTGGAAAGTGATATTTTCATTTTCTGTATGATTTGAACTTTTTGGAAAGATGAAACTTGGCTTATGTTGCTTTTTCTTTGAATAAACACTTTAATGAATTAACCTCACAATAAAAACAGAAGGAAAAAAGAAAGAAAAGGGAAACAAGAAGAAAAGATAGACAAGAAACATAACAAAAACATCCTCACTATTTCCTAATTACAAAATCACTGAAACGCAAACCTGTTCATGACTATGTACATACCCTGACATTCAGCCTTTGTTATTAGTACTTTGATAGGAGTATTTGTCTTTACCAAAAGCAAATATTGTGTGCATAATAAGATAGGAGATCCACAAAATCTACATACATTGTAGCTGCTTGAGGTACATTGTGTGCAAACTTTGAGTATTTTAGTTTCATTCTCTCTCAAATAAAAGAACCTTTTAATGGTTTCTGTCAACTACTTTGTAATAGATATAAATCACGTTAGAATGTTGGCAGCCAATGTTCAATGTGTACTGTCGATCAAAGTGCAGCAACACTTGAGTCGAGTGCCATGATTTTACTTTGGCATTGACATTAGTGAATTCCACAACAATTTTTGGAAGAACACTTCCTCAATCTTTCAAGCGCTACATGTAGGTTCACCATTTTTTTAAAGAAATAAATAAACTTGTTTTGAACAAATAAAACATTATTCCAAACCATTCAATAACATCACAAATGAAATATCACTATGGTTACCATGTTTTCATTTTAAAAGGTAAGGGATTCTCCCTTTTTTTTGATAAGGAAGTAATTCAATAATTAGCACAAAAAAATCCTGTTAGTCCCATATGTGTATTTTTGTGTCAATAGTGTGGTCCTTCATTGGCATTCCAGCTTTTCCAAAAATGCTATGGAGCTTGACACAATATGGAAACGACCTTTTCAAATAAACAATAACCAGCTGTCATGAACATTACATACTTTGTGCTAAATTGGGGATAATACTAGATTGTCATATTATTTTCTTGTAATAATTTGTTGTGATTCTTTATGAATCACTTTGTATGAATTATAATACAAGTTTATTGAGAAAAGAACTTAATAGAAAACATCAACGTGGCACTACAATCAATTTGATGGCACATCCTTTTTTTATTATGAAATATTGCATTTGGAAATCTTGATCTTATTTATTAGTGCGCTTTATTTTTGATTGAATATGCTTCTGATTTATTGAATGACTACTTTGTATTTATTCATTTATATAAATGTACTAAAATAAGATGCATGTGACTGGCTGTGATAAAATGGGGCTCCTGTTCACAAACCCTGTTTAGCAGAAATTGGCTTTGAAAGTGAAACAATATGCATTCATTTTCAAATGTTAACAAAAATTGAATCGACTGATTAAACCAAATATTGTCATTTTTAAATTATTTGTGTATCAAAAGTAATCTAATGACAAGTTCTTTAAATTAGTATGAAAATCAAATTCTTGTTGTTGTTTCTAAAATATATATTTGTTTTAGCCTAGTCGGTCACATACAAGTATTATTATGCAATATATACTTTTATACATATTTCGGCATTGCAAATTTGGAGTTAGAAGGGCACTAAATATTTCTTTTATTTTACACTATTAAAATGCAAAAGTGTTTAATTTTGAACATTATTTTATTCTATGCTGCAAAAGTGTGAAAAACCTCTACAAATGCTTTATTTCTAGTTTTATATGAAAATGGTGCTTGAATATTATGGCTGTTGTCTTTTCTGCCTGTTTTCTTTGAATATATAATTTGATATAATTGTATAATTTTGCTTGCACACCATATTATTTTTCCTTTTAGCTCTTGTTCAGTTTCTACAATTTGTTAGTAGTATACATTTATTCATATTACATTTTGTTTTCTTTAGTGATTTTGTTTTCCTGTCATCCTTTTCCTATTTTTCTAGTGCTTCATCTTTGACTATTACATTAACTTTTAGTTTGCATGCTAACATTTGCCCGCTTTCCATGCAGAATCTGAGTCCACCATTGCAAATAGTCCCGCCCTTACAGTAATGGTGTCAGACACTGTTACTGCCTTAGTGACAGAGTTGGTGACGCAGCCTGGTAGGTACCTTGTACATGTAGACATTAGAGGTTCCATTCTCAGATTTGCACCTTAACTTGTAAGTTTATCCCGTTCAGGACTGATCGATTTTGATACAACATGTTCTGCATAGACCCAAGCCCGTGTATTTTCGAGATCAGTCCTGAACGGGTTAAAAGATTGAAGAAAAAATACAGTTATATACCAAAATGAGCTTAAAATAATGGAATCAGATGCTTGAGATTTACCTTATAGCCATTTTGGTTTGTAATGTCATTTCAAAGTTTCCCTGAAAACAATGCATCAAAATGAAGCAAAACCAAGGTTTAGGAAGACGCATTTGTCAATATGAGTGAAGCATGGGTGGGTCTCATGCTTTCCAAGATTTGTTTGTTTATTTAATTTGTTTGTACATTTAACTGAAAATTTAAACATGAATACATAAATCAAACTAACCAAAGCAAACGGAGCCTTAATTTTGATTTCAAATGTTTACACTGTTCTTTCCACAAGAAACTTATGAACGTTTACCAATACCTTGGTGTCAATTTTAAACATTGATCAGTATTTTATTTGAAGAATTCTTGCTCATTTTCTTCTGCCATGCTATGAAATAAAGTTTGCTCTGTTGCATATTTATTTGTCATACAACAATTTTTATTTATGCATGGTTTCTTTAGTTCTGTAATATACATGTACTGTACATGTAAAGCATGTTTAAATGTTCACCATTATCTTGTGACAAATTTAATTGATTTGGAATACGTATTGTTTCGGTTTGTGAATGGTGCAATATATGATGACACACGCGGTACCCCGGGGTACCGTTGTACCCCGGGGTACCGCGTTGTGTAGCGCCATCTTGTGTCCACTCGAAGCACAACCGTATTGCGTTGTGTATGCAGTGCAGCGCGCGCTTGTATGCACGCTATACCCTGGTACAGCCCTAAAAAATAAATAAATAATTGAACAAAATGGCGGATATTCGTTTGATACCCCAGGGTACCATTTATGTCATCATATAGAGAACATGTTTAACACGATTGTCTTCCAAAAGTGGTGGGCGTATAATGTTTTATTTGTTATTTCTTGCTTGAATAAAGGTTGTTTATTATGATCTTGTTTATATTCATTTGATTTGATTAATATATGCCTTAGAGCTGAGTCAAATCGAATGGCTATTCGATATCCGACCGTGAAGGTCGGATACCGAATACAAATTTTCGGATACGAATATCCGGAAGAAAAAAAAAAAAAAAAAAAAAAAAAAAAATATATATATCGCTTTTTTTTTTTTTTTTTTTTTTTTTTTTTTCCGTTTAATTTTGTAATCCCCATTCGATAGATTCGATCAGAAAATGGCACATTGAACCCTGCTTATCTATTGCTAAAGTTAAAAGTTAAGGTATTTTACATAAATTACAAATAAACAAAACAAATAATAAACCAAAGGTAAGAGGATTAATATACAAGTGGTATAGTGAGTGCCAAATTTAGAAGAATCTATGATGAGATATCGAAGTATTTCATCTTGACAGCAGTTCGTACACTAACATCACACTGTACTGCCGATTCTAATTGAAAAAACGGACAGAATATTTATTAAAAAAAAAAAAAAAAAAAAAAAAAAAAAATACCGTGGGTGCTGGAGAACCCGGACAGTCACACACAACACAGTGCGTCATTGACTTTGTACACGCACCGTGCGCGGTGTCCGGGTTCTCCTGCACTGCGATAAATTGAACCTTCGTGCATGAAATCGTGCCGTGCGGAAACCCGCTTTGCCGTTGAGCGATAATTTTTTGTCAGCGAAGGCAACGCGATATTACGGTCCAATTGGTGTAAGTTTCTACCGAAATGAACTACTGAGCGTAGATTTACAAAAGCGAGAATAAAGATTATAAAAATTGTAATCTTAAATTATCGTGAATAAAATAAAAAATAAAAAATTTTGGAGTTTAAAGACTGACTTTCAAGCGTTTTTCTGGATAACCAGGAGGACTACAGAACAGCAATATACATGTATTTTATGAGCAATATGCAGATAAATCGTTTGATATAAGTTTCGAGTCGCATGTTCAGTGCATTCTCGGCAAATCTAATTTCAAAGGTAGCCCTGTCCATTTTTTGGCCGGGTTCTCCCCCCGTCCGGGTTCTCCAGCAACTACGGTATATGTTCTAACTAATACTTGAATCACTCCTTTGTGATCCAGCTGAAGTACAGGCGGCTTGCATTGTTTGTAACTCCTTCCCCATGAATTAATTGAGTACAAAGGGCCGAGAGATTGGCTTGCCAATGACCTGAATTTGGATCTGTCTTCAATCACACGGTCCCCGTGGCCTAGTGGTTAAGGCGTCAGCGTTCCAAGCTGAAGACCCGGGTTCGAGTCCTGGCGGAGACCAATTTTTCGACCAGTGCCTTTTTTCATTTGGAGGATTAAAGGGAGGAACAATGCTTATTAAGCTACGCCTATTATTCTTCCTTCTCAATCATTTATGATTATTTCTTGCATTATATATATATATATATCTATTTTTTTTTTTTTTTTTAAATTTTTTATTTATTTATTTTTTTTTCGGATATTCGATATCCGACCGTTTTTACACGACTCATATTCGAAATTCAAAATATTCGATTTGACTCAGCACTAATATGCCTGTAAAAGTGCATGCTTCCTTTTGTTGTTTCAAACTTTGCTGCCTCAGATATATTTTGCCCAAATTTTATATGGAGTATAGTTCCTATGTATCCTGTATATCATTTAATATTTTGTCTGTAAGTGGAAGTTAATACAAAGCAACCAAACGTTAGGTTCAACAGATTCACGCATGACACATTGTTTGATACAACGTCCCCACTTCACATGTTAAACAATAATTTTCTGTCTCTTTAAAAAAGAAACCCAAACAACAACATTAAACACATTACAGCCCAAGATATTCTAGGCTCAGACTGTAAAACAGATTCAATATGTTTTTGTGAAATGTTTTTATAAATCTCTTGCCTTTTCTCCACAGACCCTTGTTCCCCTTCTCCATGTATGAATAATGGTGTATGTACACCAGATGGAAGTGAGTTCACCTGCGATTGTACTGAAGGATCTGGATGGTATGGAGCTACCTGTTCAGACGGTAAGAACACTACTACTTGACGATCAAGCTTGTTGACCAAACGGGTGCGAGTGGAGCTTGTTATGAGCCACCTCACAAAATTACTCATAATTTCAATATTCACAAGATAATTGTTTTATTAGGTTTGAACTGTGACTAGGGATTATGATTAGCAATAGGATTGCAATATCCTGACAGACGTGGGGGCAGTTTATGACTCCACTATTATTATTGGTACTTTTAGTATAAAACATACTTAGTATTTCTACAGATTCCTATAATTTGGATACATGACTTGGTAAAATACAAGTAATTGATTACCTAATCTCAGTCATGTGAATTCAACTATCAGATTGTCCCTCCAAAGAAGTGTAGGTCAACTTCTCAGACTCGCCATTGACTGATGTAAGAGAGTTTTGCGAAGACCTATGCCTTAATTTCCTTCCAATTATTGATTGCAAGACCGAGGGTTATGTAATGGCAGAAGTATTTTCTTTTAATCTATGACGACTCATTGGTTGCGTATATGCATGCGATGTGACAAATTAATAGACATTGCTAAAGAAGGATTTGATTATGATGTCACAATGACAATGTATACAATTTCACTTTGAAAAGCTACAATTTCTAATCTAGTTCAAAGGCTATTAAATGCCATTGGTGCTGAGTGGTGCTGGAATGAACTCGCACATTATGGGTGGAATTCACAAAGGAGGTTTGTAGGAGGTTTGTACAAACCATGGTTTGACGATGATTTACATCTATGGAATGCCATTTGTAAACTGATGGAGAAGGAGTGTAAACTCCTTACTTGTTAACAATGTGGATGTAAAATTTACTTGTATACGAGCAGCATTCCATAGATGTAGACCATTGTCAAACCATGGTTTGTACAAACCTCCTACAAACCTCTTTTGTGAATTCCACCCATTATATCTGACAAAACATAGGGAACCTGCATCCCATTTAAATCATGGTGAATAATAATATATCTTAGAAGACAAGTTAGTGCAATTGATGTAAAGAGAGAGTTAGGCCAAACTGCTAGAATTGTGTGGTTATGAAATTATGATCTTGAAATATGACCTTTGGTGCTATTTATTTGTTGTCTGCTTTCTTTCTTCCTTCCTTTTAGGATACTGTGATGCTTTCAACAGCACATGTGAAAATGGTGGGACGTGTACTTCAACTTATTCATCAACGTTTTTCACTTGTGCATGTCCAGATGGTTACTCTGGCGATACCTGTGGCATTGGTAAAAACTTTATGCTTCAAATATTTTGGTCAAAAAATTAACCCCAATTTAATACGTTAACATGAACATAATTATTTTGCAAGATTTACAAACTATTTTTAATATAAATCATTTTACAAACCGTTGTTTTCAGAATTGCTTTTCTCTACTTAAATTCAAAACAAATAGAAAGTTTGAGTGCAGTTGTTTTTATTTTTATGCCTCCGCCAACGAAGTGGCCGGAGGCATTATGTTTTCGGGTTGTCCGTCCGTCCGTCCGTCCGTCCGTCCGTCCGTCCGTCCGTCCGTCCGTCCGTCCGTACGTCCGTCCGTACGTCCCGTTTTCGTTCTCGCGATATCTCAAGAACCAGTTGACGGATCAATTTCAAACTTGGTATGAGTGTACATATTGGGGTGACAATGATCTGATTAGATTTAAGGGGTCATGAGGTCAAAGGTCAAGGTCACAGGACTCAATATATATGCAAAAATGCCTCGTTCTCGCGATATCTCAAGAACTGGTTGACGGATCAAATTCAAACTTGGTATTAGTGTAGATGTTGGGGTGGCAATGATCTGATTAGATTTTAGGGGTCATGAGGTCAAAGGTCAAGGTCACAGGACTCGATATATATGCAAAAATGCCTCGTTCTCGCGATATCTCAAGAACTGGTTGACGGATCAAATTCAAACTTGGTATTAGTGTAGATATTGGGGTGGCAATGATCTGATTAGATTTTGGGGTTCATGAGGTTAAAGGTCAAGCTCACAGGACTCAATATATATATGCAAAAATGCCTCGTTTTCGCGATATCTCAAGAACTGGTTGACGGATCAAATTCAAACTTGGTATTAGTGTAGATATTGGGGTGGCAATGATCTGATTAGATTTTGGGGTTCATGAGGACTAAGGTCAAGGTCACAGGAATCAATGTATGTGCAAAAATGCCTCGTTCTTGCGATATCTCAAGAACCGGTTGACGGATCAATTACATACTAGGTATGAGTGTACATATCGGGGTGCCACTGATCTGATTAGATTTGGGGGGTCATGAGGTCAAAGGTCAAGGTCACATGACTCAATATGTATGCGAAAATGGCTTGTAATTGCAAGAACTGAATGTCAGATTTCAATCAAACTCGGTACCTGTATCATAAAGAGTCAACGTAGCCGTAAAATGTTGGGGTCATGAGGTTGAGGTCAAGGTCACGGGACTCATCATACATGCAAAAAAGCTTGTAATACCAAAATCTCAAGAACTAAATGTCAGATTTCAATCAAACTTGGTACCTGACTGTTTTTTAGGGAGCCATCAAAGATTGGGATCATATGGTCAAGGTCACAGGACTCAAAATATAAGAAAAATTAAATCAGTGCATGTTAATTTGGGCATATTAAAATCGCGTGATAGCGGAGGCATAATTTTCGATTGCGCGCAATCGAAGATCCATCTAGTTTGATTTGTTGTTGTTGCTAGTACTGTGAATGATTATGAATGTCTTGACTGTGATTGGCATTTTAGATGAAGCACATACACATGTACATAACTAGATTATACATATAACAAGAATAGCATGACATTATCCTTGGTTGTCTATTTTCTCTCTAGATTAAAGGTACACTTGAGTATTGGTACTTCCCGAAATGCCCCATGACACGAAATTGGTTGGTTTTTAATTCCATTCGAAAGTTCATTGAATAAAACATGTACATGTATGTGAAATGAGAATCTTTCCCTTTTGAATGCTCTCATAGTTGTAAAATTTGATTTCAAAATGTTTTATTTATATATCGTCTAGCCAGACGATATAAATAAAATGCTTAATATGCACTTCTTTAGAAAAAATTATAAAGAGGTTTTTAAAAGTTGTTGAAGATATCTCTATTTAATCATTATTTAAAAAAAACATCACATGCACAATTTTGTATCAAAAATGGTTGAAACCAATCATTTTTTTTAGAGAGCGCCCTCTTGAGTTGTAACAGCTATTTTTGAATGATAACCAGGTTTTTACTTTACATTGACAGATATTTAAAGCAGGGCTCTACTTTAGCACTTGCCTGGTGGCCTAGGGCTAGTCAAATTAATGGCCAGCCTAAACAATTTGATAAAAGTAAATTTTATTGGCCCAATCAGGCAAGCAGATTTTCAAGCATATATCGATGGAATGATAACATCTTATTTCCATTTACTGTAACTGAAAGCCTTGTCCGTGATATAGCTTTTATCAATAAAAGAGGGTGATATTCTAGATAGACTAAAGTATGTAAAAATTAAATCTAATTTTTGGGCCTATACAATTTATTTTCAGGTCACCAACAATGTACTGTACAGGAAATTATTTTGCTATGTCACTAGCACAAAACTACCAGTTTAAAGCACATGCATTTGAATGAGGTATATTTTGAAACAGAAAGATAAAGTTTGAAAATTAAACCATATAATTTTATTGTATTTGTTTGTTACAGATATTGAGGACTGTTCATCCAGTCTCTGTCAGAATGGAGGAACCTGTGTGGATGGGGTCAATGAGTACAGCTGTACTTGCATACCTGGATATGATGGAACAAACTGCGATATAGGTAATGATTTGAAGCATATTATTCTGTCTGGTATATTCATTATCTTTAATATTTGATTTATGATTTTCATTCATTTGACATAAGAGCTACATGTATTCACAGTATTCAATATTGAGTTCTCAGCAGCTAACTGTATCTTCAATAATGTTATGAGATAACAAAATCATTTATTATACATTAGTCTGGTTGCATGTGTTACACTGCAGTATGCAAGAAAATAATAGAAATCATTTCTAGATGCTGTATTATTTTTTATTTTCACTGATTTGTCACTCATTTTTGGTAGCACGTGATTTTTCAAATCCCACATTTTGCAAACCTGGTGATAGTGAGATTACCAGGGAGCATTTGCTTTGTTTCATGGAATAATCTAGTAATATTACAACATAGCTTAATTTAACATAATGATTACAATATTTAGACCACAGTTTTTAAGCTTCACCAATCGCCATTAATATGCATGATTGTAGTGTATGCAGTTTTATTTTTATTTTCCCTTATTTTGCACAGTGACATTAATCTTCACCAATGTCAATGCCTCTAATTACTTGTAGGCTCAATTCAATTGTAATTGCATGCAATTTTCCATTTTTCGAAGAAAAAAAGGAAAAACCCTTTTGAATGTTTTAAAACGTTTAAAGACAACGTTCAAACGCTGTAATAAGTAATATGCATGTTATTAGCACCGACCCTCTTCAAATATACAATCTTGAAATTGATTGTCCAATATTGTGCGCGAACTTCAGTATTAAAGGGGTAGTACAGTTTTGGTAAGGCTGAACTTTAGTAACCAAAACCTGCACAGTAACATTACAAACTAATAGTTATAACTCCACCATGCTCGAAAGGTATACAAAATTACAAAGGACTATTAAAGTGAATTGCCTGTTATCATCAAAAAGAGCCATTAAGACCCAAGATGGCACTCTCTAAAAAAGCATTGGTTTCAACCATTTTTTCATTCAAAATTATGCATGTGATGTTTTGTTGAAAATAATGATTATGGGCAATTCCACCATAACGGAATTACATTCAGAGACCTATTTTGCTCATTATTTTATTCTCTGCGCAATATTCTCATGACTTAAGTAAATGTGATACTTAAATAAGTTGCACGGGCAGCCAGGCTACAAATGAAAGGAAACGATTTTTATATCTTCCATGTGTTGTTGCACACTAGACCAATATGTGTGACCGTAACGGAATTACTGGAGAATGGAGTTTTTTTTTTGGTACAAGTTTGCGTTAAGTTTCTCTGAAATATAAGACACTTTGAAACTGATTTTATGTATTTTTTCTATCTTGATAATGTCAACTTCACTTTGGAACAATTAGGTGCATAATCAACACAATGATAAGTTCACAAATTCACTTTTTTGAAAAAAGAGCACTGTAACGGAATTACACAAAATTGTAACGGAATTACATCTCTGACAGTTACAAGGTAAACTCAATTATTTTGCACTCAACTTTTCTTACATACTAATGCAAACATCAAGGCTATCTAGCACTTGAATATAAACCATAATTTGATACATCTGTAAAGCAATATTTAAACTTGTCATGTGTTAAATGAATGAAAATATGGCCAAAATACAATTAAGAGTGAAATTTGAAAAACTATTGCTAAAATCCAGCTTTATTTTGGTTTATTTTCAGCTTCATATTAGCCTGCAAGGAATTAAAAAGGATTGCATCAATTAAATTAAAGAAAAATCCTAGAAACTATGTCACTAAAGTGTGTAACGGAATTACACAACTTAAGCAGTGAAATCAACTTTTCCACAAATCGGTACATGAACAACAAAGAATTCACATTTTAGCTTCAATACTTTCAAAAATCAATAATGTGACAATAATAACCATATTTGAAGAAAAAAATAGCAACATTTTATAATTTTTCCTTTACTTCAAGAAAAATGGTTAAATTGTGAAAAAACCCAAAGTAAAAAAAAAAAAAAAAGTACTACATTATGTGACATGCTAAAGAACTGCACATCATCAAATCAAGAAACATTTAAAACATTTAAAATCACAAACAGGTCAAATCATTCCACTTTCAATGCTATAAAGCCTCGTAAACTTCATCAATATTGAAAATCAAGGTGTGAATGGAAATGCATTGTGAATGGGCAATTCCACTGTTACAGAATGACAAATAAGTGATTTTTAGCTCTGTTTTCTTAATCATATTTAAAATTCCTTTCACTTCCACAGTTTTTACAACTTTAATAACTGGCAGGGGTACTAGAGGTACAAATCTATAACACTGTAGCGTCAGGAGACCAAAATACAATCATAACGGAAAGTGGTCTTTTATTCAACACTAATTTTGTAATGATTTTCTGCAAAAGCTACCTCAAAAAATTCTGCATTGGTAATAAAAACCTTATCATGTAAGTTACAAACTTGAATTTGGTACATCTTTTTTCCAGAAATGATCTGTTTTAACCTCTGAAATTACCTTAAGACAAATGAATGTCACTGTAACGGAATTACGCCTGTGAAATCCACCCATGAATCCACCCATAAAAATGCAATTTCTTGGTTACATTTTTCTGCTTAGTCTATAGTAAAGATTTTGTATGCATTGTTAAACAATAATTGTTAAACTCTTACATAAGGACCAGAACAAATCCTGAATATATGTGTGTGCGTAACGGAATTCCAAAAAAAAATCGAGATTTGTTGTATAAACTCTTGTTATATTCTGAAATTATTCTTTTGAAAATTCATCCTTAAAGTGATCTTAATTTACTCTCAAATTAATTTGGAATGCGTTTTCATTCATTCCATGAAATACATGATATCGGATATAAACATGTATGATCCAAATACAAAAAGTTGGCATATCAAATATAAATATCGAATTACAAAAAATGAAAGACACCTTTAGGAATTCCCATTTGAAAATGCAAATACTTTGTACATCTTTTTTGATCTGCATACAGAAGCACACTGAACACTCAATGAATTCTGACTTTATGATAATGAATAAAACATATCTTAGCCTGTATTATGTATATAGTTTTGAATATCTTGAAGCCTATTCTGTATTTAGGTTTGATTTTATATGCTTCAGTTTAATACAAATTTACATAATTAATGGTGAGTTATGAGCCCTTAACTGATCAATGATAATCAAATCTACATGTATACAAAATTATTAATATTAAATCTCCTTGAAAGTTGAAGGTATGATTTATATCTTATAATGCATCAATGTAAATTAATGTGAGAAAATAAATGTAGAACCAGTGTGATACTAATTACTGGATATTTTTAAATTTGTGTTATTGTTTTCGTTTTTCCCTTTCTAAAGTACAAACATGAATCTGCTGCATCTTCATAATTTCAGTCAAGTGGGTCTTGCTAGAAACTAATTTAATGATAGAAGTATCATAGAACATTATCATCTCTATTATGTTCATGGAGAGAGAAATTATCTATCGTGTATCAATTTAGTTAAATCACCATTGATGCAATATGAAGCATGTGAGGCAATGAGTCACATAAAGTAACATTGTACATTACATGTATAATGACTTATTGTCTACGTACATGGCTACAGTTATGCTACATGCTATTTAAAGGGTATTTCTACATTCAGAACAAGAAAGAAAAAACAATTTCAGCAATATCATTCAATACCTTACAAACCATGTGCGTGTAATTCCGTTACGTAACGGAATTACTAATACTGTTACGCCATTTTTGGAAAAAGTAGTGACATTATTTCAGAAAATTATGTTGGAAGTTCTTAGGACTATGGTGAAGGAAGAGAATTCACAATGACATGACCAAAGAACAAGTAATCAGATATTGATAAAAACTTAAAACGTTTTATCGTAACGGAATTACGATCAAATGTGCATAGATTTTAAAAATTTCTCAAAAAAATATGCAATGAAGTTACTGCCCATGCTTTACAATTTGTGATTGTTACAATATCATATGGAAAATATGAGAAAATGAGCAGAAACAGTCATTGAATTAAAAGATTCACTTTATTTTCATAAAAATGAAGCTGATTTATGAAATA
Source organism: Echinarachnius parma (assembly GCA_037951105.1). Lineage (NCBI taxonomy): Eukaryota > Metazoa > Echinodermata > Echinoidea > Clypeasteroida > Echinarachniidae > Echinarachnius > Echinarachnius parma. The sequence continues at coordinate 25,443 of JBAMJV010001616.1, read as the reverse complement.
AGGTCATAAATTTCTGTTCAATTCAAGCAGAAATATTTGAAAAACCAATAGAGCTATATACAAACGGTTTTCAGTTTCCTAAAATTCAAGTTTTCCTTTATTGATAACAGTTTGATTTAGGGAAGATTGCTCAACTTTGAGATGTGGTGTTTTTGCCTTCTCTCATACGGAATTGCCCTTATATATAGAGAGATCATCAACAACTATTTAAAAACCGCTTTTGAAAATTTGTGAAAAAGTGTAAGCATTAAATTTTTTTTTTTTTAAATCATCTAATAAATTTGGGGCCCAAATTTATTATGATCAGATATATTTATTGATATTTCAGCCATTTCTGAACCGATTTTGACCAAATAAAGTTAATCCTGCTATTAAAATTGCATGTTCTTTCAAATTCAACACTCAGTTTTTCATTACCTCACAAAAAAATTGTGATGTGCAGCGCCCTCTCTACCAAAACTGAACTACCCATTTAAATTGATAGTTGAGTTTTGGTAGAGAGGGCGCTACACAAAATAATTGTTTTGTGAGATAATGAAAAACTAAGTATCAAATTTGAAAGAGCATATAATTTTAATGGCAGAATAAATTTTATTTCATCAAAATCGGTTCAGAAACGGCTGAAATATCCATTCACATTTACCATTTGTAATAAATGTGGGGCCCCACAAGTATTCGATAATTTTGAACCAGCCGTTAAAATTAGTTTTAAAATACTTCCTCTTTTCAAAAATTTTCAAAAGAGGTTTTAGATAGTTGTTGATTATCTTTCTATATAATCACTATTTCAACACAAAATCACATGCACAATATTTTATTTGAAATGGTTTAAACAAAGGCATTTTTTTAAAGCGCCTTCTTTAGTTTAAACAGCTCTATTTGAATGTTAACAGGTTTTTTATTTAGTCATTTGTAATGTGTTTATTCCTTTTGAGCATGGTGGAGTTACAACTATTAGTTTGTAATGTACTGGTGCAGGTTTTGGTTACTAAAATTCAGTTTGACTAAAACTGTACTCTCTCTACCAGAAATCATCTATCATCTTTAAGTAAGCTACAATGTATGACGATTGCCCCACTGGGGATGTGCAATTTCTGTGATTTTTCTGGTAATAAGGTTAATTTTTAATGATAATTCATCAAATTCTGTTTTTTTTCTGTGAACATTCTGTTTATGGGGCTATTTCATTCTGTTTTTTTTTGTTGATCAAGGTTGGCAGCTCTGCACATGGACAATTGAAAAATATGTGGGAGAATTAAAACAGAATTTAAAAAACAGTAATGGTGAACATCTGTAGGGCACAGTGGACATGATATAGCTGTCATCTTCTAAACCTGATATTTATGCATTATTTGTTAGAAAAAAGAACTATTTTGCATTGAACAAACTGTGAAACGGGTAATAATCTTGATATATACTTCGCACAAAAAGTTCCGCAATCAAGGTTTGCGCATTACTAACTTTTCTATTAGGTTATTACAATTCATAAATTGGGTATCATTAAAAAGCGTGAATTCTCCCCTTTACATTAATATAACATTTGCTATGAGTATTTTATCATGGAATGTGCATTGCATCCAAATGTAGGGCAAAGTCAAAAGTGAAATGTTGCAAAATGCACTAATTTTGTCAACAAAGGGCCTTCCTTTTGTTTGAAGATTAAAACGTGGCTTAAATGCCTATTACGTTATTACCATTCATAAATTTGGTATCATTGGAAAGCGTGAATCCTCCTCTTTACATTGATATAACATTTGCTTTCCTTTTGTTTGAAGATTAAAACGTTGCTTGAATGCATTCCACCTCATAGTCGTGTAGATTTTTCTAGGACCTGGACACGTTCTTTTTTGTATTGATTCATATTCTAGAAGGGTTAAGAAGAAATTTCAGCTTTGTTGCCACCTTGGCAACATTGGGCAACTTTTTTTATAAGCATTATAAAGTTATTAGCTAATTTTCATATTTGTGAAATAAGGTCAGGGGTCATTTTCTATCCAGGAATAGTACAATATTGATAAAAACAAGTATTCTAGGGTATTTTGGGGCAAGGATTCCATTTTCGGTGCTCGTTTGTAAGTGGCATATGGGCAACACCCTTAAATCCAAGATGGCTGGCCCTTATTTGCATATGTATTAATATTATTAATTTTCAGTGGCTACAGCCTCTTATAAGCCATAATTACTTATTATTTTCCTCAATCATGTTCTAAATATGTGATAAAGATAATTTAGCTTGGTTGCCACTAATGCTGTTATCCGATCCGGGAACGATCCGATTTCCCGGCGATAATCGCTTCTGAGCCGGATCCGAGACGGATCCGAGAAATAAATTTTCTCGGTAGAAAATATCGGAAGATTTTGCCGACCCATTTTCTCCAGTAATTATTGAAAATGTGTATGTTTGACAGTCCATTAAGTAGTGTAATTTAAATAAAGAATGGGGGAATCAATATTGTTTACTTTATGAGTGGTTATTTTGGAGAAATTCTTGGTTCATTAATTCGTTTCGCAGTCGAAAATTGAACAGGATGCGCAAAATTGCTAGTCATTTGAACGATATTGCCGACGGAAATGCACACAAAGTTAGGCCGACACTCTCGGGGAGACTTCAGATGTATATCTGTATGATCGAGCTGATCAGCCAGTGCATTCTAAAAGTGGCTCAAAATACATATTTTGATTATTTGCACCATGTTTAAATGTTTTGATATTCTACTTACATGATTGCATGGCGTTTAAAAGCTGAACAGAAAAAAACTGAGCCCCAAAGCAATGCAAACAACTACTAAAAAAATCGGTAAATAACAACTACATGTAACTATAATACATAACAGATCGCAGATGAATCCGGCGTATGAAACAAAGACCCGTACACGAGCAAATATGCGTGAAACATGCCAGCAGTGCAGCGGCCCGAAAACTTGCTGCTACCGGTACCGTAACTACTTTAACCTTCCCTCACGAACGTGCTTTGGAAATTTATCGATATATTCGGCCCAGTTTTTCATTGTTTTGGGGGTATTTTTAAAAATCTGTTCAGCTTTCAAATGCCATGTTATCATGTAAGTAGACTACCAAAATTGTGTTGATCACAAAAAGGCTAATTTATAGCCACTTTTTGAAGGCTCTCACCAAGAAGATCGTACATATTTTCATGTGATGTTTCCCCGTGACTGGCCGGCTGAGTTCTGTGAATGTGTGGCGCGATGCTGAACAAACGATCGATTTCTAGGCCCAATTCACTTCGGAAAAAATACTTTTCTTGCGAAACTTAGTTAATTCTGAATAGTCTGTAACTGTTTTTCTGTAAAGGTTGATATGTGCATGCCTCAAAGCGTCAACATTGTTAATATTATTGGCATATAAAACAAGAAAGATAAGTCTACAACGCTGCATTTTTTTCAGAGCAAATTGCAATATTATTTTTTCCGAGATCCGATCCGATCCGAGAATCTCGTTAGCGATTTTGAATTCTACCGATCCGAGATCGATCCGGGATTTTTTCTTTACCTAACAGCATTAGTTGCCACCTCGGCAACATCTAGCAATGCATAAAATTAGCATAATTAGGTATTTTGCCTAATTTGCATATTCCCCCAAATCGAGTACATTGGGAACCTGAAAAGTTAAAATGACAAGTAATACCACTTTTCCAAGGTTTTAGGGGGCAACAAATCCATTCATGATACTTAATTCTACGTATCACCTTGGCAACCCACATAAATCTAAGATGGCCGCCTTTGTCATTTTAAAGTAAATAATGCTATTTGCCACTTTAATGGCATTTATTCTATAAAAGTATGATTTTTTTACTGTAAGCAAACAACTACATTGTGATTCAAGTAGTCTTGTTGCTCATTCCAATAATTAAAAGTCCAAACATTATAATATCAATCTAATATAACCGAAATAATATAGTCGTGTATCATAACATGTGTAATTTGGGGAGCAGCCATCTTGGATTTGAGATGGTTGCCATGGTGATACAGGTAAATAAGTATCAAAAATGAATCTGGTGCCCCCAAAACCTTGGAAAAGTGGTATTACTTGTCTTTTTTACTTTCCGGGTTCCCAATATACTCGATTTGGGGGAATATGCAAATTAGGTAAAATACCTAATTAAATAATATGCATTGCTAGAGGTTGCCATGATGGCAACTAATCTTCAAATGATATCTTAAATACATACTTAGAACATAACTGACAAATAATAGTCTGGAATTATTGCTTATTAGGGGCTGTAGCCACTGAAAATCAATAATATTCATAAATATGCAAATTAGGGGCAGCCATCTTGGATTTCAGGGTGTTTCCCATACGGCACTTACAAACGAGCACCGGAAATGGAATCCTTGCCCCAATATACCCTAGAATACAGTGTTTTTATCAATATTGTACTATTCCTAGATAGAAAATGACCCCTGACCTTATTTCACAAATATGCAAATTAGCTAATTAACTTTATAATGCTCATAAAAAATGTTGCCCAATGTTGCCAAGGTGGCAACAAAGCTGAAATTTCTTCTTAACCCTTCTAGAATATGAATCAATAAAACAACGTTGGACTAAAGAACGTTTCCAGGTCTAATACACAAAGTATAGGACCGTCTACACGACTATCACCCCCATTCAAGCCAAGGAAGGCACACTGTTGACAAAATCAGTGCATTTGCAACATTTCACTTTTGACTTTGCCCTACATTTGGATGCAACGCACATTCGATGATAAAATATTCATAGCAAATGTTATATCAATATAAAGGGGAGAATTCACGCTTTCCAATGATACCAAATTTATGAATGGTAATAGTGTAATAGAAAAGTTATTAATGCGCAAACCTTGATTGCGGAACTTTTTTTGCGAAGTATATATATATGTATGTGGGGGCAGTGGCATAAAGAGCAAAAACATTTCTCTGGGGGGGGGGGGGGGGGGGGGTGGTGCTTCCTCCCCATTAGTTTGTTACAGGCTTTGGAGAATTTTGGATATTGGAAAAAGGTTTTTAGAGCTTTTAAACACTAAGACAATAGGAACAAATTTCCAGTGATTTGATTACATTTTAAAGTTATATCTGTCTGCTCTTTTTGAAAAAATGCACTTTTTGTTTTTACCCCTAAAATGGAAATGATAATAGCATATAGTTTAAAATATTGAAATCTATGATTGGTAGTGAATTTAATCCCTATCTAATGCTGTTAGGTAAAGAAAAAATCCCGGATCGTTCTCGGATCGGTAGAATTCAAAATCGCTAACGAGATTCTCGGATCGGATCGGATCTCGGAAAAAAAAAAATTGCAATTTGCTCTGAAAAAATGCAGCGTTGTAGACTTATCTTTCTTGTTTTATATGCCAATAATATTAACAATGTTGACGCTTTGAGGCATGCACATATCAATCTTTACAGAAAAAAAGTTACAGACTATTCAGAATTAACTAAGTTTCGCAAGAAAAGTATTTTTTCCGAAGTGAATTGGGCCTAGAAATCGATCATTTGTTCAGCATCGCGCCACACATTCACAGAACTCAGCCCGCCAGTCACGGGGAAACATCACATGAAAATTTGTACGATCTTCTTGGTGAGCTACTGCCTTCAAAAAGTGGCTATAAATTAGCCTTTTTGTGATCAACACAATTCTTCCCCCTTAGTGTGATACAGGCTTTGGAGAATATTGGATAGTGGAAAAGGGTTTTTAGAGCTTCTAAACACTTAGACAATAGGAAAACAAATTTTCAGTCATTTGATTACATTTAAAAGTTATATTAGGGGGTTGGAGCAGCCCCCCAGCTGTAGGCACTGTATTGAAAAATACACTTTTTGTTGTACCCCTAAAATGGGAATGATAATGGCATAGTTTTAAAAACTGAAAGGTATGATTGGTAGTGCATTTAATCCCTATTTGTATTGCTTTGAAATAAAAAAAGAACAACTAGATTTGCCGTCAAACGTTTACAGAAAAAAGAAAGAAATTATCTGTTTTGTTGCATGTTGAAAAAGTAGAATGTATTTTCACCAGAATTAATTGCAGTATTAGAACTAAATCAATTTTTCTTTAAATAAAAATGCAGCCTTTACATGCATGTTTTCTTTTAATGATTTTGTTAACATCTTTTGAGTTTTTGTTTTTGATACATTTTAATTTATTGATGTATTTATTTAGTACCTGTTCATATGCTACTGCACACTATTTTCATTCACAAATATCAGAATGTAAATTGCTAATTTTAATCAGTTACTAATTTGCATGATTTCCTTTACACTTTGACTAATATTTCAGACATAGATGCATGTGACCCAGATCCATGTCAGAATGGTGCAACATGTGTTAATACTGACATGTCCTCTAACCCAGCAACGTACACTTGCACTTGCCCTTCTGGATACAGTGGAACAAACTGTGAAACGGGTAATAATCTTGATATACAGTACATGTATGTGGGGGCAGTGGCATAAAGAGCAAAAACATTTCTCTTGGGGAAGGGGGGGGGGGGCGGGTAGTTTTGGCTTACTCCCCCTTATTGTGGTACGGCCTTTGTTTAATTTTTGATATTGGAAAAGGGTTATTAGAGCTTTTAAACACTTAAACAATCGAAAATCTAATTTTCAGTAATTTTACTACATTCTAAGTACCCATCTGTCCGACTTTTGGAAAAATGCACTTTTTTTTTAAACCCCTAAAATGGAAATGATAATAGCATAGTTTAACATTTTGAAATCTATAATTGGTAGTGCATTTAATCCCTATCATTATCGCTTTTGAAAAATAAACACCTACATTTGCTGTCAAATGTTTAAAGAAATAGGCCAGAAATAATCTGTTTGGTTGTATGTTGAACAAGTAGAATGTTTTTTCACTAGAATGATATTGCAGTATTAGAACTAATCAATTTTTCTTTATGTATTACAAAAAGCAGTGTTTACTATGTGTATTTTCTTTTAATGATTTTGTTAACATCTTTTGAGTTTTTGTTTTTGATACATTTGGATTTCATTGATGTATTTAGTAGTACCTGTTCATATGCTACTGCACACTTTTTTCATTCACATTATCAGAATGTTAATTGCTAATTTTAATCAGTTACTAATTTGCATGATTTCCTTTACGCTTTGACTAATATTTCAGACATAGATGCATGTGACCCAGATCCATGTCAGAATGGTGCAACATGTGTGAATAATGTTGTGTCCCCTAACCCACCAACGTACACTTGCACTTGCCCTTCTGGATACGGTGGAACAAACTGTGAAACGGGTAATAATCTTGATATATGTGGGGGCAGTGGAATAAAGAGCAGAAACATTTCTCTCGCAGGGGAGGGGGGGGGGGGGGGATCGGGGCGACGACGGTTGGGGCTTCTTCCCCCTTTAATAGTGTGGTACAGGCTTTGGAGAATTGATTTTGTAGAGCTTTTACAAAATTATACAATGAAAAAAATAACCCCAGTAATTTTACTACATTTAAAAGTTATATTAGGGGTGTGGAGCACCCCCCATCTGTATGCACTGTATGAAAAAATACACTTTTCGTTTTTGCCCCTAAAATGGGAATGATAATGGCATAGTTTTAAAAACTGAAAGGTATGTGATTGGTAGTGGATTTAAAGCGGAACAGACAAGAAAATCAGCTGAAAATGGCACTTTAGTCCTTTAGAAAGACACTTTTATGAAGATTTTGAATAAGGCAACTGTTTTCCACTTGGAATAAAAAAAAAAATTATATGAGGACCTGAACATTTTCTTTGGAAATGCCCCCCCAAAAATTGAGTCCGGGCAAAGAAAAATGATGTCTTCTTTGTGACGTCACATGGTGACAATCGCAGTTTAGCTTGGTACTCTATTTTCATAGATGTACACGCTGAGTGGATCTACTCATGTTGACAGAGAGATATTATTTCATTTTTTTTCAATTTTTGCAGACATTTGTTTAAAGGGATCTAGTAACTTTGTTGACATGTGAAAAAAGTGATGAATGGTTCGTGCAATGTAATATTGTTGTTATCTCATATGTCCACAGGGTATTGTGTGAACATTTCAAGTCAAATGGACATTGTATGGACATTGTATGGCCAAGTAATGAGCGAAAATGCAAAGCGATATTCAGTAACTCACTGCACTCACGTTGTACACGGAAGAAAAACTCGCCCAGAGTTTTTCTTATCTGAATACTTCAATCATACATATCTTTGTAACGAAAGGGAAATTTGAAAAACCGAAACCTGTCCCGTGATTTTATTGTTAATACGAATACAACAAGGTATAAGGGAACCGCCAGAATTAAAATGTTATTTTGAGGATTTGGACAATGTTACTAAGTCCCTTTAAGTTTATATCATGGAGGATCCACACTTAGATGTGTTGCTGCATCCTGCTACAATGCATTTCTTAGGCATTTTCAGTTAAGCCTCAATTTCCAAGGAAATACGAGTTTGTTTTTATTACTAGCAAGTCAAAGGCTCTGCATGTAAACCATGCATGTTGCTGACAATTCTTGTACTTTGTACTTCCATGTTGCGGTCACCATGTGACGTCATGACCCGATGAACACGTACGCACACGTGCGCTCCGCTATAAATAACTTTTTAAGGAGTATGGAACGCCGATGCGAAAAAGAGCCAAAAAGTTGCATGAAATTTACCTTTTTTGCCCAACTTAAGGATTTCTGTGAAAAAAAGAGTGTGGTATATCAATATAGGCACATATTCAAAGCTATAAACCTGAATCAAAGCCGGGATTTCAGCCTACCTTTTAATCCCTATTTTTTATTGCAAATGGAATAAAAAAGAACAACTACAGATTTGCTGTCAAACGTTCAAAGAAAGAAGAAAGAAATTACATGTTATGTTTCATAAAGTAAAATGTATTTTCCCGGGAATGGCATTGCAGTATTAGAACTAATCAATTTGTCTTTAAATAAAAAGTGCATTGTTTACACGCATGTTTTCTTTTAATGATTTTGTTATTAAACATCTTTTGAGTTTTTGTTTTTGCTACATTGGGATTTTATTTTTGTATTTATTAGTATCTGTTCATATGCTGCGTGTAGTTTTTTTCACATTGTTGAGTGTCTTGAGGTGGTATTGCTGCTGCATTAAATTAAATTGTTGTTAAAGGGAAAGTTTCCCCATTATCTATTTACCTTTTATTAATTTCTCTACACATTAAAACATAATTTCATGCAAATATGTCCAATGTTTGCCCTCTGAACAAGGGATGGGCATCATTCAAAGTCAATCGCTGTATGGGCTAATCCCATTCATCGCGGATTTTTAATTGTTCGCGCCGAAATGCTACGTCAAACCCGAACAAACAAGCTCGGTCTCTTTTTGTTAGCTCTCGCAGCTCACATGGTTTGTGCACAAACACAAGGCAAAACGTGAGCCAACAAAAAGAATAGTTCGGGTTTGACGTCACATTTTAGAGCGATCCGAGTTTCATAAACATCAATGGCAGCCTCCATGGTGTTTGCGATGAATGGGATTATCCCGTACAGCGAGTGACTTTGAATGATGCTCATCCCTTGCTCAAAAGGCCAATGTTGGTCGTATTTGCATGAAATTGTGTTTTAATGTTTAGAGAACATAATCAAAGGTGATTATATGTTGGGGAAAATGTCCCTTTAAATCCGAACGGACATTTATCTCATGGCAAGCAAAGTAATTGACAGAAATGTGAAATTATAGAATTCCATGGTAACTGCAGTATTCACCTTAAACATGTTGATTTATTTCTACACTTGCAATGTTTCTAAAGAATTTATTCACAGTTACTGCACACTTTTTTCATTCACATTATCAGAATGTTAATTGCTAATTTTAATCAGTTACTAATTTGCATGATTTCCTGTACGCTTTGACTAATATTTCAGACATAGATGCCTGCAGTTCAGATCCATGTCAGAATGGTGCAACTTGTGTGAATAATGTTGTGTCCCCTAACGCAGCAACGTACACTTGCACTTGCCCTTCTGGATACAGTGGAACAAACTGTGAAACGGGTAATAATCTTGATATACATGTATGTGGGGGCAGTGGCATAAAGAGCAAAAACATTTCTCTCGCAGGGGGGGGGGGGGGGGGGGGCTTCTTCCCCCTTAGGAAGAATATTGGATAGTGGAAAAGGGTTTTTAGAGCTTCTAAACACTTAGACAATAGGAAAACAAATTTTCAGTCATTTGATTACATTTAAAAGTTATATTAGGGGGTTGGAGCACCGCCCCCCCTCATCTGTTTACACTGTATGAAAAAGTATACTTTTTGTTTTTTACCCCTAAAATGGGAATGATAATGGCATACTGTAAAAACTGAAAGGTATGATTGGTAGTGCATTTAATCCCTATTTGTATTGCTTTGAAATAAAAAAAGAACAACTAGATTTGCCGTCAAACGTTTACAGAAAAAAGAAAGAAATTATCTGTTTTGTTGCATGTTGAAAAAGTAGAATGTATTTTCACCAGAATTAATTGCAGTATTAGAACTAAATCAATTTTCCTTTACTTAAAAATGCAGCCTTTACATGCATGTTTTCTTTTAATGATTTTGTTAACATCTTTTGAGTTTTTGTTTTTGATACATTTTGATTTTATTGATGTATTTATTTAGTACCTGTTCATATGCTACTGCACACTATTTCCATTCACATTATCAGAATGTTAATTGCTAATTTGAATCAGTTACTAATTTGCATGATTTCCTTTTACAATCTGACTAATATTTCAGACATAGATGCATGCAGTCCTGATGATCCATGTCAGAATGGTGCAACATGTGTTAATAACTACATGTCCCCTAACCCACCAACGTACACTTGCATATGCCTCCCTGGATACAGTGGAACAAACTGTGAAACGGGTAATAATCTTGATATATGTGGGGGCAGTGGCATAAAGAGAAAAATCATTTTCTTGGGAGGGGATGGGGGGGGGGGGGTTTGTGAGATTGAAGTAATCATGCCGTGAGGGTGTGGTTGGGAGTTCCTCCTCCTATGTCAGGGTCTTTGTTAAATTTTAGTTATTGAAAGTTGGGTTTAAACACTTAGAAAAAAAAATTCAGTAATTTTACGATATTTTAAAGTTTAAATAGGGGGCAGGAGCACCCCAGTACCTCAAAGCTCCCTATACATCTGTATGCACTGTTTGAAAAAAATGCACATTTCGTTGTTACCCCTAAAATAGAAATGATAAAGGCATAGAACATAATGTACATAATACTGCAAGCTACATGTATGATTGGGGTGCATTTAATCCCTATCCTTATTGCTTTTGAAATGCAAACAAACCTAGATTTGCTGTCAAATGTTGATAGAAAGAAGAAAGTATTATTTCTTTAACTGCACTGTAGTACGTTGAAAATATAGTATGTATTTTCACTAAAATCACGTAGCCAAATTAGAACAATGCTATCAATTCTTTACATAGAAATTCATGTGTTTTCCTCAATCTTCATATTTGCTTGATTGTTGATTGTGACTTTAATAGTGTTTTTATTCTCAGTTATATGCTTTTGTGTTTTCTTAATTGCTTTATTTGCTTATTTTCTTAATTTATTGTTTTATAATACTGGTATACATTTTACACGAATCAGGCAGTATGTACTGTAGTTATATGCAGTGTTGAGTGTCAGAAGTGATAACGGCAACATTCACCTTGCACATGTAGTGTTGATTTTGTTTATAATATATTGTATGAATTCTACATGAGTATATATCTAAAGCATCGATTCACAGCTAATAAACATGTACATTTATTTCACATTATCAGAATGTTAATTGCTAATTTGAATCAGTTACTAATTTGCATGATTTCCTTTTACAATCTGACTAATATTTCAGACATAGATGCATGCAGTCCTGATGATCCATGTCAGAATGGTGCAACATGTGTTAATAACTACATGTCCCCTAACCCACCAACGTACACTTGCACTTGCCTTTCTGGATACAGTGGAACAAACTGTGAAACGGGTAATAATCTTGATATATGTGGGGGCAGTGGCATAAAGAGAAAAATCATTTTCTTGGGAGAGGATGGGGGGGGGGGGGGGTTTGTGAGATTGAAGTAATCATGCCGTGAGGGTGTGGTTGGGAGTTCCTCCTCCTATGTCAGGGTCTTTGTTAAATTTTAGTTATTGAAAGTTGGGTTTAAACACTTAGAAAAAAAAATTCAGTAATTTTACGATATTTTAAAGTTTAAATAGGGGGCAGGAGCACCCCAGTACCTCAAAGCTCCCTATACATCTGTATGCACTGTTTGAAAAAAATGCACATTTCGTTGTTACCCCTAAAATAGAAATGATAAAGGCATAGAACATAATGTACATAATACTGCAAGCTACATGTATGATTGGGGTGCATTTAATCCCTATCCTTATTGCTTTTGAAATGCAAACAAACCTAGATTTGCTGTCAAATGTTGATAGAAAGAAGAAAGTATTATTTCTTTAACTGCACTGTAGTACGTTGAAAATATAGTATGTATTTTCACTAAAATCACGTAGCCAAATTAGAACAATGCTATCAATTCTTTACATAGAAATTCATGTGTTTTCCTCAATCTTCATATTTGCTTGATTGTTGATTGTGACTTTAATAGTGTTTTTATTCTCAGTTATATGCTTTTGTGTTTTCTTAATTGCTTTATTTGCTTATTTTCTTAATTTATTGTTTTATAATACTGGTATACATTTTACACGAATCAGGCAGTATGTACTGTAGTTATATGCAGTGTTGAGTGTCAGAAGTGATAACGGCAACATTCACCTTGCACATGTAGTGTTGATTTTGTTTATAATATATTGTATGAATTCTACATGAGTATATATCTAAAGCATCGATTCACAGCTAATAAACATGTACATTTATTTCACATTATCAGAATGTTAATTGCTAATTTGAATCAGTTACTAATTTGCATGATTTCCTTTTACAATCTGACTAATATTTCAGACATAGATGCATGCAGTCCTGATGATCCATGTCAGAATGGTGCAACATGTGTTAATAACTACATGTCCCCTAACCCACCAACGTACACTTGCACTTGCCTTTCTGGATACAGTGGAACAAACTGTGAAACGGGTAATAATCTTGATATATGTGGGGGCAGTGGCATAAAGAGAAAAATCATTTTCTTGGGAGAGGATGGGGGGGGGGGGGGTTTGTGAGATTGAAGTAATCATGCCGTGAGGGTGTGGTTGGGAGTTCCTCCTCCTATGTCAGGGTCTTTGTTAAATTTTAGTTATTGAAAGTTGGGTTTAAACACTTAGAAAAAAAAAGCTCCCTACACATCTGTATGCACTGTTTGAAAAAAATGCACATTTCGTTGTTACCCCTAAAATAGAAATGATAAAGGCATAGAACATAATGTACATAATACTGCAAGCTACATGTATGATTGGGGTGCATTTAATCCCTATCCTTATTGCTTTTGAAATGCAAACAAACCTAGATTTGCTGTCAAATGTTGATAGAAAGAAGAAAGTATTATTTCTTTAAATGCACTGTAGTACGTTGAAAAAATAGTATGTATTTTCACTAAAATCACGTAGCCAAATTAGAACAATGCTATCAATTCTTTACATAGAAATTCATGTGTTTTCCTCAATCTTCATATTTGCTTGATTGTTGATTGTGACTTTAATAGTGTTTTTATTCTCAGTTATATGCTTTTGTATTTTCTTAATTGCTTTATTTGCTTATTTTCTTAATTTATTGTTTTATAATACTGGTATACATTTTACACGAATCAGGCAGTATGTACTGTAGTGTTGAGTGTTGAGTGTTGAGTGTCAGAAGTGATAATGGCAACATTCTCCTTACACATGCAGTGTTGATTTTGTTTATAATATATTGTATGAATTCTACATGAGTATATATCTAAAGCATCGATTCACAGCTAATAAACATGTACATTTATTTCACATTATCAGAATGTTAATTGCTAATTTGAATCAGTTACTAATTTGCATGATTTCCTTTTACAATCTGACTAATATTTCAGACATAGATGCATGCAGTCCTGATGATCCATGTCAGAATGGTGCAACATGTGTTAATAACTACATGTCCCCTAACCCACCAACGTACACTTGCACTTGCCTTTCTGGATACAGTGGAACACACTGTGAAACGGGTAATAATCTTGATATATGTGGGGGCAGTGGCATAAAGAGAAAAATAATTTTCTTGGGAGAGGATGGGGGGGGGGGGGTTTGTGAGATTGAAGTAATCATGCCGTGAGGGTGTGGTTGGGAGTTCCTCCTCCTATGTCAGGGTCTTTGTTAAATTTTAGTTATTGAAAGTTGGGTTTAAACACTTAGAAAAAAAAAGCTCCCTACACATCTGTATGCACTGTTTGAAAAAAATGCACATTTCGTTGTTACCCCTAAAATAGAAATGATAAAGGCATAGAACATAATGTACATAATACTGCAAGCTACATGTATGATTGGGGTGCATTTAATCCCTATCCTTATTGCTTTTGAAATGCAAACAAACCTAGATTTGCTGTCAAATGTTGATAGAAAGAAGAAAGTATTATTTCTTTAAATGCACTGTAGTACGTTGAAAAAATAGTATGTATTTTCACTAAAATCACGTAGCCAAATTAGAACAATGCTATCAATTCTTTACATAGAAATTCATGTGTTTTCCTCAATCTTCATATTTGCTTGATTGTTGATTGTGACTTTAATAGTGTTTTTATTCTCAGTTATATGCTTTTGTATTTTCTTAATTGCTTTATTTGCTTATTTTCTTAATTTATTGTTTTATAATACTGGTATACATTTTACACGAATCAGGCAGTATGTACTGTAGTGTTGAGTGTTGAGTGTTGAGTGTCAGAAGTGATAATGGCAACATTCTCCTTACACATGCAGTGTTGATTTTGTTTATAATATATTGTATGAATTCTACATGAGTATATATCTAAAGCATCGATTCACAGCTAATAAACATGTACATGACTTCCATTGATATCATTAGCATGTTATCAGTCATTTTTAATTGTTAATCAATCACTGATTTGCATTAACTCCTCCACAATCTGACTAATATTTCAGACATACAAGCATGTGAACCAGATCCGTGTCCGTTTGGTAATTGCACTAACATACTAGACAGTAGTGACGGACCATCAGCAACATACACATGCACTTGTTTTCCTGGTTATGAAGATGTAAACTGTAGCACAGGTTTGTAGCATAAGGCGCGGTCACATATCACCGGATAGCGTAAACGGATGCCCGTCGAATGGAAAATTTTCAAAATCAAATTATCCTGTGGCGAAAGTCGTCTCCGTTGCTTCATGCACCAGACATTCCGCTGAATAGAACAACGTAGATCGCCTGACAAGGAAACGTACAAGAAATGCTTACAAACGGATTGAAAATTTTACTCTCCGTCTGGCATCCATTTTCGCTATCCTGTGATATGTGACCGGGCCTATATCAATTGTTTTATCCACAGTGGTGTAGCCAGTAATAGTAACCTATTCTGATTTTGCAAGTCATATACCAGTCACTGGCGAATTCATGAGGTTGATTTTCATTAGAAAATTTTCTTTGGTTGGTTATGGGTGACATTCTCAGAAGTGCTGAGTGCATAGAGATTATACACAAACAAATACTAGCAGGCAACATTGAGCATACTATTTTACTGTCCCATCTTGCAATGCGATGGAAGAACTGTGAAGGCATTTATTGATTTCAAGACGTAATAAAAAAATATTTGCCTTAATTTTCACAAGCACACAAGGAAAAATATATGATAGTAAAAATATAAACACATTCCTTCACTTGTTTTATTTATTGTATGCTGTTTTGACATTCAGGTTCTACTTATAATGTACAGAGGTGTATTTAGAATGTGTGATTTGTATATCTCCACCAAAAAAGAGCAATAAATTAAATAATTCACTATGAATTTCACTGTAGTTGTATATACATATGTATATTTGTTTTCACTGCACGTTGCGCATTTCACTTTTCACTTCATTGTCTAGAAATAAATGAGTGCACGCAAGGGCCATCACCTTGTGAGAATGGAGCCAAGTGCACCGACTTGATAAACAATTACAACTGCACCTGCACACCCGGATACATCACCTACAACTGTAGCCAAAGTGAGTAATGGCAGGGCTCCATACTATCACTTGCCCAATAGCCAGGGGCAAGCTGAAATTGATGTGGGCAAATCAAATTTCATAAATGGTTGCTTGGCCCCCATTGCAGAAAGAGTTTCAATCGATTGTAAAGTTGCAATAGATTGCAAGTGAAAAAATGTGCACATTTGAACCAGTCAGATTTGTGCATTTAGTCACATGATCTGACTTGTAATTAATTGCTGCTCTACAATTGATTGTAACTCTTTCTGAAACGGGGCTCCGATCAGGCAACTAACATTTCCGTTCAACTAGGAAAGTAGAATATCATTTCTTACTTCTAAATGTCATCTAGAAGAAAGCAGGCAAATAAATTATCTGAACATTTGGTACAATTTGAAACGTTACTTTATGATTTTACTTTCACTGAACAGGCCAATAGAGATCAAAGTTATTTGTGCCGTACACCAACGAACTACTGTCTACTCTGTACTTAAAGGGAGCCAAACACTGTCATGTTTGCTTGTTTTACATATATATACATGTACTTCCATGTTTGAATGTGTTTGATTTTATACATGTATCTAGGCTGTGATGAGGGTTTCTATGGCCAAGACTGCAGCCGGAACTGCCCATGTTTATCAGGTGCTGATTGCAGCTATGTGGATGAAGCATAATATTTGGATATTTAGAATTAATTTTTCGATAAATAATTGTTTGTGATGTATTCTATTTCTAGCTTGCGATGAAGGATTCTACAGCCAAGACTGCAGTTAGAAAAAAGCACATCATGGCCCAGAAAGAGATGCCATTGTAAAGTTGCAATTAATTCCGTCAGATCATATCACTAAATGCACAAATCTAATCGGTTGAAACACACAAATTGTCTGACTTACAATCGACTGTAAGTTACAATTAATTGTATCTTTTTCTGCAATGGGGCCCAAGTGTATCGGGTGCCAATTGCAGTTATGTGAATGAAGCATGATGATATTTGGATTTTTAGAATTTCTTTTCTGAGGAATAATATTTGATAAGTGCTAAATTTACTTTTTCTAGTGCCAGTGCAGTTGTGTGAATGATGCGTCATAATATTTGGGTTTTTATAATATTTCTTTTCTGATAAATCTTATTTGTTGTATTCCATTTACTTATTTCTAGTGTGTGATGAGGAATTCTACAGTCAAGATTGTGCCCAGAACTGCACATACATGTATGTATCAGGTACCAATTCACAGTTTTGTGGATGAAGCATGATGATATTGGACTTTTAAGAACTATTTTCAGAGAAATTGTTTTTGATTTGTGTTCCATTTACCTATATCTAGTGTGTGACGCGGGATTCTACGGTCAAGATTGTGGTCTGAACTGCCTGCACTTGTGTGACGGGTGCCAATTGAAGATGTGGATGAAGCAAAATGATATTTGAATTTTTAGAATTATTTTCGGAGAAATTATATTTTGATTTGTGTTTTGTGTTTTGTGTTTCATTTCCTTATTCTAGTGTGTGATGAGGAATTCTACGGTCAAGATTGCGGCCAGAACTGCACATGTGTATCGGGTGCCAATTGCAGTCACGTGGATGGCGATTGTTCCTGCAATAGAGAATTTGATGGACAGACTTGTGACAAAGGTAAAATAACACTATTACTACTACCACTACCACTACTGCAGTCAAACCTGTGTGTAAAAAAAAGCCAAGGGAGACAGACATGGTAGTCTTTATAAGCAGGTAGTCTCAATAGAGAGGTTCTCGTTCAACCAAATTGCCTCCGATGAAGTTAGGATTGGTGGTCTTAAGGGGCCCAGTGGGGTATTGATTTTTTTTTTCATCAAAATTGAGATTTTTTCTCTTAAAATGATCCATGGATTCTAAGCTTCAAGAAAATGCATACATTGTGGGGTAGGGGGGTAGCTATTAAATGGACAAATTAAGGATTTCGTTATCAATGTTGTACATTTTTGGGGCCGAAAGTGATTATTTTCTGGCTTATATTGGAGATTTTTAATTGTACTTTTCATAAATACAGTAGTCCAAATCAAATTGTCCCAAATCAAAATTTTTACAATCCAAATTGTGTTCTTCTTTTTTCAGAGTGAAGCAGCAACATCTAATGTCATGCAGAAAATAAACATGGCAGTTTATATGTGTTTAACATGCCCTAAACTTCCATTGAATCAACTACCGACTATTTCTCCAGCTATTTTCCTATTTTTATCTATGTCACACTTATCAAACAAATATCAATATTGTATATGACCTTTCAAGCTCATTTGCCGAAAATCTGATTTTTTAGACTTAAATTCTAAAAACTTGAAAAGTTATTTTAATACTCAAATTCAATGAAATTTGGAGGAATTATTCCTTGTTTGTAGATGAACAGATTAATGATGGCTTTTAGAGGTAACCCTATTGTAAACCAAAATATGTACATTTCTGATTTTTTGCAAAATTGCCTTTTGACTATGAAGATAGCTGAATAATGTAAAACGCCATCATTAGTTTGTTTGTATAGCATCATAATACATGTATGTATCTTTAAAATGTAGAATGTATACGCCCCTATACCTCGGAGGAGATACGTTTTGAATGTTGACTTGCTAAAAGTTAGAAATTTTTATTTTTGTCTATATAATTGCTATTTAGACTCTTATTTAAAGTCCAATTATCTTTAATTTAGTTTTATTGGATTCCCCATGTTCTAACCTTTCCAGAAATGTATGGTTTGTAGGGGGTAGCTTCAATGGTTAGAAAGATATTCTCGATATAGTAAAAGTGTGCAAAAACGTCAAATAATACCCCACTGGGCCCCTTAATCGACAGGTGGTCCTTAGAGCAGGTTGATTTTACTACTACTGCCACTACTTGGATGAGGCTCAGATGGAGTTTAAAATGCAACCCCATAGGATATTAAACAAATATACCATGCACTGAGAGCCTCTAGTTGAAATTATGGATTCCGAGGTGACAGGAAAAGCACTATGTTCTGAGGGTCGTAGACCCGAAGAACATAGTGCTTTTTCTGTCACCGAGGAATCCATAATTTCACTAGTGGCTCGAAATAGTGCATGATATATTTGTTTTATATCCTTCGCATAATCATAATCATCGCAAAAATAAATGATTTCAATTAAATTAAAGAAAAATATAAAGAAAACCCAAACATTGATCATGGAACCATCACTGCACTGACTATGTTCTGTTTGTGACACTGACCCCCTTTGCGCAATAGACCTAGCGCAGAGCGCGTATTGCGCTATCTTTCCATTCATGGTTACGCGCATTAACAACTAATGCGCACCCAAATGCAAAACGCGCGCATCAAAGTGAATAATTAACCTGCTTTAAATACTACACACGTGTAATTGTATGGAGAAAATGGTTATTCGTACATTACACATAAAGCTAGTGCAGTGCACACCGCGGCCGATTGTTAAATGACGAATTAGTGTCACGACCACAGAAGGACAACGATGCACTATGTGCACCATTGTCGTAATTTTAAAATTCGAATACCGCTACGTTATACATGAAATGCATCTCTAGAATATTCTTTTGAACTTATTGATATTTACGGGTGAAAATGTGCTGTATTTCTTTTTAAATAACTCTTTGAGAAATCTCGTTGAGCATCTTTCGCAAGCTAAAACAATACCTCTGCTCGCAGGGAAGATTTATAACACGCATCTCTATGGGCTCAATATGATCACCCGGCGTCTATGACGTCATTCATGGAATAGCATTTACTATTCCATGAATGACGTCACGCATAGCACATTTTTCTCCATGGGCATAACTATGTTTGGTCACATGACGCTATGTAGACCAATCACTGAACAGGATTTCATTCATGTAGGATATAAATCCATACAGTTACCAGTGAAAAAAACTGCATGTGGGGTCACATCTAGTTAGCCCTTGAAAAAGCAAAAAGAGGCCGCAAAAATGATAAAAATACTCTGCATGAATTCCCCTAAAATACAATGTAAAAAGAAATATTGAAGGGCACTATTTTCATGCAGGCGAGCTTTAAAATTGCCCCTGAAAAATCAGTATTACCTTTTTGCCAGAGATTTAACCTATTCCGGGGGCCATTCTTTGAAAAGTGAAACTTTTTCGGAAAAATTGAAGTTTTATTTTTCTGTTGTTTTATTCCATTTTTGGAATGATCCATGTGTAAAGTTTCATGAAATATATGATTTACATTAAACAAAGACACTTTCATACTCATTTGCATAAATTTACATATTTCAATATTTTTCTAAAATCATAACCCAGAAAATAATCAAGATATCGAAAGGATAGTTAGCAAGCTTATTCTTCTCACTTTCCTGTACATGTTGATACCAACTTTGTAAAAATTGAACCTTTCATTCCTTTCTAAACCTGATATTATAAAATTCCCATTTTTCCATTCATATTGTACATGTCACACACGTGACCACCCCAAAATGTCACACAGTGACCAGACGTTACCCAATGCTCGAAATAAACTTTTTTTGCTGGTGGCCCGGTCGGGCCAGTAAAATTAGTATTTTTCCAAATTTGGTGGCCCGAAACCAAAAACTACTGGCCCGAAAAAAATAAGGAAAAACAAAAGTAAAATGAATACAATAACCATATGAATAGTTGCAGGGTACTAGGCAATACTTTTTATTTTTCATTCCCCATGTTTCATTGTAAGATGAATTAAATAAACATGAATTAGGATGAATGTGTGTGTGTCATGTCTTTTTATTCATTGTCTTCATCAAAAAATCACAGCGATTGAATGAATACACACGAGTGACAATTTCACTTCCAGTCATACATAGTCAGGGTCTAGGTGACAAAACAAAAATGGTAGAAAAGGAGAAAATTCAATTTGACCTCAAAATTCTGTGCAGTGTTGTCTGAACACCTTAGACAAAAGACATATTTTAAAATTGTGATATATAGTAGTAATATATGAATATTCATGATGCTCATTAGATATGCGAAATACGCAAAGTAACTGAAATTACTAACAACGATTTTTAATATGAAACTTTTTTTTATAACAAATGGTTAGAAAATGAGTACTGCTGCTCAAGAATGTATGAATATTCATTAGTGTTACTTGCTCAATTAACTTGCAACTTTTTAACTAACCAATATTTTGTATGTGAGAAAAGGGTATAAGTGGCTGAATGATACATGCCCTAGACAGGACTAAACATGACAACAGGGTATCTATAAACAAAATTCAAAAAAAAAAAAAAAAAAAAAAAAAAAATCTTTTTTTTTTTTTTTTTTTTTTTTTTTTGCTGGCCCGATCGGGCCACTAAACTTTGAAATATGAGTTTTTTACTGGCCCGACAGCAATTTTTAGTGGCCCCGGGCCATCGGGCCTATGCTAATTTCGAGCATTGCGTTACCACATAATTAAATACAATAAAAAACAATGGTTTGATAAAATTCTTATTCATTGCTATTTTTGTACTTACAGATCTATAATACTTGTCTGGTAATAAGATGAACATTATAGCTTTTCATATTTCAAAGGATTTCCCAAATGAAATTGAGTTATGAAAAAAGCGCTCCGTGCGAAGTCACACACGTGACCCATGCCATTTGACCTCTGACATTGAGTAGCGTAATCCTTATAAAATCTTTTGTGTTAAGTCTGAAAGACTTCAACATATTCAATTCACATACAAAGTAAAAATCATAATACCTCTTATACTTACTGAAATATAAGCATCCTATTTCAAAATTTGTCATGTTTTGGGTCACACACGTGACCAAGAATGGCCCTTGGACTGATTTTTATGCTAAACAGTACGTTAAATCTGAAGAAATCGTTTCAGAGGTGTCCAAAATGTAACTTATCTTCTTAATGATAATAATAATAATAATATAGTTTCTTATACAGGGTGGCCCAGAAAGAATGCAACACCTACGATCGTTAATGTCATCAACATCATCGACCAAATGTCATTGTTTTTTATTTGATTGGGTAGAACATTCTTTTTCCAACAAAATGATACCATGAGCATTGACTTTGGGTAAGGCTTTGGGATCCTAGGGCCATTTTTCTGAGGCAATGTTGTTTCCTAAGTTTGCTACTTTTTCGTCTCCAGCGATCCTCGGAACACTGAGACATTCTCGCTCCACGGCCTGCCATAGAATTAGCTGTTGAACAGCGCGATGTTGCGTAATCGATTACCCCGTACGGTATGGCTTACATTGTCTTCCTTATCAAAGGGAGAGCAGTCATGCAGTTCTTCTGTACAACTAATTCTACGGCAGGCCGTGGGGCGAGAATGTCTCAGTGTTCCGAGGATCGCTGGAGACGAAAAAGTAGCAATTTTGGGTAACGACATTGCCTCAGAAAAATGGCCCTAGGATCCAAACGCCTTACACAAAGTCAATGCTCATGGTATCATTTTGTTGGAAAAAGAATGTTCTACCCAATCAAATAAAAAACAATGACATTTGGTCGATGATGTTGATGACATTAACGATCTAGGTGTTGCATTCTTTCTGGGCCACCCTGTATAGCGCTAAATACATAATTGTTCCATAGTGCTTGACACAACCCGGCCAAAAATATGTTTGTAAAATTTAATTTATCAATAAAGTTCAAAGACTTAACATGTTTTAGTGTGACGTTTAGCCGATGGGAAGAGTGGTCGAGCAAGTAAAAATCAATACTTGGAATTCATAACACAAATATCACACCTGTCTCTATGTGCTGTGAGGAAAGGAAAGCAAGCTGCAAGTTGAGGTTACTTCTAAGGCGAGTTTTAACTTTATATCAATCACATGAACAGAGAAGATCTTATGATTTGCATTTCCTTTTCTTGTTTTTAGCTGAACTAAACGTCACAGCAACTAGTAATGTTTCAGATAGTACCGTTTCGCAAGACGAAGCTTTCACACTTTACTGCCGGGTCAATTTGCCTGGAGATGACCTAATGTCTGTTACGTGGTATCGCAATATGATGATGCTTCAGACAGAAAACAACGACGGTTACATGGTGCAGAACGATGCCAGCGTGGGGGAATACAACCTTACTATTATCGAAGCGGGTGCAACAGACACAGGGACGTACTACTGTGAGGCAGTTGCCATGGTAACCAACTCGACCATTGGTAACGAGATTCGTAGGGAGTCCAATCGTCTTGACATCAACGTGCTGGGTGAGTAAATTTACTGCTTCATGTGATAACATTTATTTTTAATGGGATATATGTACATGTAAATACAGGGATGTCAACTCTCGGGCATAAGCCTGAATTTCAGGTCCTGGTCACTCAGTAATACAGGCTAATTTGTTAGATTTTCCAGCCAAATCAGGTACAAATAACAGCTCAATTTTAAGCATAGATTTGTAGCTTACTGGCATATTTCTTCAAAAAAAAAAAATATTGCATCCGTATTAATCAGATTGAAAGCTCTTACAATACTTGTTTGTACATTTAGTTTGCAATGTATTCTTAATTTGGTACCGTTTTTGTATAACTTATAAATCATTGTGCCTTCAGATGTTGATGTTCACATTACTTAGTCAACTATTTATTGATGTCTCTATATATATGACAGAAAATTGCATGCAAGCTAATATGAATACCAAAAGACTTTTATTATTATTTTGGCTGAACTTGGAATGCAGGATTGCAAAACTGCCTGACATATTTTAATTTGTTGCTTTTATCTTTATGCTTGTATTCATATTATGAAACTGAAAATAGTAACAGAATGTGCAAAGTGTTTCATATTGTTCATGCTAACAAGTAATTTATATCAATATGTTTTAGGTTCTTGAAAGTGTCAATCAATTAATTCCATTTATAATCTTGATACTTATATTTAATGAACATACATGTTTTGCATTACTCTTGTTTCTATTTCACCTTGTTGCATAATATCTCATTTATAATGCAAGTTAAATAAATAATAATAATATAATTATTATGATACTTTGCTGTGTTGTGTCTCTGCACTGTATACAGTTTAAATAGTTGAAGCCTACACAAATTATATAAGGACAAAATATGTTTGATAAACAAATATACTTTAAAGGAAACAAATATGATTTCAAGAAATTAGTCATTTTATTGATGCCCGACAGTGATGCTCATCACAAAATGCTTACAATATTGATGCTGAGAAATCAATAAAAATGCTGCATATTTTTTAAGCTGATATTTATCACAAAAATATTGAAACATTTCTGGAAAAATGCGCCAAGAAAATTGCATTTTCCCAGGATTCCCATGAAAATCTTTTCATTGCTTGTTTAATCAGAAGCTATATAAACCTGGCACCAGGGAAAAAAATACACGGGGGCGGTGGGCGAATTCGCCCCCGAAACGCCAAAAAGAGCCCCCGGAAAAAACGCCCCCGAAAGTTGTTTATTTTGTATTATTATTAATTATTATTTTTTTGTGCATATTTTGGCATTTTTCGAAATCGGCATGATCGGATCATGATCAAATGCCAATCCATTGATCACTTTATTACAGCATTAGAGCTTAATAGTAGCCCATAACAAAAAAAAAAGAGCCCCAGAAATTTGTAGCCCCCGAAATACTTCCATAAAATTAGATAGGGAGCCCCCGAAATAAAAATATTAATTTTTTCCCTGCCTGGCACTAACCCAAGGATAATTAAATCAACATGGGTAAGGAAAGTGTGCGGGATCACGCAAAATGATGCAGCTTTTTGTTAATCAAATTCAAACATAATATCCTTTTATTCCTTTATGTTTCAATTATTAATATTAATGATTGGGGTCCAGATTTTAGCTTTTACAATGGATAAGTGATTGTGTCTTGACATGCATAGAGTATATTTTCTTTAAATGTTGCATTGTTGGCAGTAAACGCGAATCAAAATTGTTTTTTTTTGCCTCAGAGGTTTACCAATAACTTGTTCAGCTTTTAATAAAAATACAACTTTTCTCCATCATGACATGTACTGTATGTCATTCTTTTCTAATGCCGTTTCCTATGCTTTCCTTCCTCTGTTTTCCGTAACCAACCATAAACCATCTTATTTAAAGCGCTTTCATTGATTGGTCTGTATAGTACCAGGTATTTATCTACATGTAGCTATAAAAAACTAGATATTCTCGTATAGTACAGATATTCTAGCTACATTATGTCAGATATGGTAGCAAAATTTTTAGACACCCCTCCTGCATTTATGCAGGTGTCATTTGTATGACGCACCTCTTGACCTCTTGTACTGTAAAAGTGGTTATTTTCATGCGATGAACCGATTTAGGATTGGTCCTAAAATAGTGTAAACAGATATACATGTATATCATATACTATTAATATTTTGCACCAAAAGTCTCAGAAACTAATTTGTGCTGAAC